>QAOA01001508.1:812040-834753 GCA_003255065.1 Cercis canadensis
AGACAGTTTCCTGGTGAGTCACTATATCTGGACCAGGACCCTGTTTCAGTTCATTCCTGTTTCTGACTCGGATATTTTTCTTGTTTTTCCCTGTATCTGGGATGGGACTGTTTCCTGGTGAGTCACTATATCGTGACGAGACCCTGTTTCTGTCTCATATATTTTTCTTGTTTTTCCCTGTATCTGGGATGGGACTGTTTCCTGGTGAGTCACTATTTCTTGACCGGGACCCTGTTTCGGTTCATCCCTGTTTCTGACTCAGATATTTTTCTTGTGGACCACTGTATCTGTGACGGGACAGTTTCCTTGTGAGTCACTAAATCTGGACCGGGACCCTGTTTCGGTTCATCCCTGTTTCTGACTCGGATATTTTTCTTTTTTTTCCATGTATCTGGAATGGGACTGTTTCCTGGTAAGTCACTATATCTGGACCGGGACCCTGTTTCTGTATATGATATTTTTCTTGTTTTTCCCTGTATCTGGGATGGGTCTGTGTCCTGGTGAGTCACTATATCTGGACCGGGACCCTGTTTCGGACATTCCTGTTTCTGACTCAGATATTTTTCTTGTTTTTCCCTATATCATGGATGGGACTGTTTTCTGGTGAGTCATTCTATCTCGACCGGGACCCTGTTTCTGACTCGGATATTTTTCTTGTTTTTCCCTGTATCTGGGATGGGACTGTTTCCTGGTGAGTCACTATATCTGGACCGGGACCCTGTTTCGGTTCATCCCTGTTTCTGACTCGGATATTTTTCTTTTTTTTCCCTGTATCTGGGATAAGACAGTTTCCTGGTGAGTCACTATATCTGGACCAGGACCCTGTTTCAGTTCATTCCTGTTTCTAACTCGGAAATTTTTCTTGTTTTTCCCTATATCTGGGATGGGACTGTTTCCTGGTGAGTCACTATATCGTGACGGGACCTTGTTTCTGTCCCGGATATATTTCTTGTTTTTTCCTGTATCTAGGATAGGACTGTTTCCTGGTGAGTCACTATATCTGGACCGGGACCCTGTTTCGGTTCATTCCTGTTTNCAGTTCATTCCTATTTCTGACTCGGATATTTTTCTTGTTTTTCCCTATATCTGGTATGGGACTGTTTTCTGGTGAGTCACTATATCGTGACGGGACCCTGTTTCTGTCTCGGATATTTTTCTTTTTTTTTCCTGTATCTGGGATAGGACTGTGTCCTGGTGAGTCACTATATCTGGACCGGGAACCTGTTTCGGTTGATCCCTGTTTCTGACTCGGATATTTTTCTTGTTTTTCCCTATATCTGGGATGTGACTGTTTCCTGGTGAGTCACTATATGTGGACCAGGACCCTGTTTCAGTTCATTCATGTTTCTAACTCGGATATTTATCTTGTTTTTCCCTATATCTGGGATGGGATTGTTTCCTGGTGAGTCACTATATCGTGACAGGACCTTGTTTCTGTCTCGAATATTTTTCTTGTTTTTTCCTGTATCTGGGATAGGACTGTTTCCTGGTGAGTCACTATATCTGGACCGGGACCCTGTTTCGGTTCATCCCTGTTTCTGACTCGGATATTTTTCTTTTTTTTCCCTGTATCTGGGATGAGACAGTTTCCTGGTGAGTCACTATATCTGGACCAGGACCCTGTTTCAGTTCATTCCTGTTTCTAACTCGGATATTTTTTTTGTTTTGCCCTATATCTGGGATGGGACTGTTTCCTGGTGAGTCCCTATATCGTGACGGGACCCTGTTTCTGTCTCGGATATTTTTCTTGTTTTTTCCTTTATCTGGGATAGGACTGTTTCCAGGTGAGTCACTATATCTGGACCGGGACCCTGTTTCGGTTCATTCCTGTTTTTGACTCATATATATTTCTTGTTTTTCCCTGTATCTGGGATGGGACTGTTTCCTGGTGAGCCACTATATCTGGACCGAGACCCTGTTTCTGTCTCGGATATTTTTCATTTTCCCTTTATCTGGGATGGGTCTGTTTCCTGGTGAGTCACTATGTCTGGACCGGGATCCTGTTTCTGTCTCGGATATTTTTCATGTTTTTCCCTGTATCTGGGATGGGACTGTTTCCTGGTGAGTCACTATATCTGGACCGGGACCCTGTTTCGGTTCATCCCTGTTTCTGACTCAGATATTTTTCTTGTGGACCACTGTATCTGTGACGGGACAGTTTCCTTGTGAGTCACTAAATCTGGACCGGGACCCTGTTTCGCTTTAACCTTGTTTTTGACTCAGATTTTTTTGTATTTTTTCCCTGTATCTGGGATGGGACAGTTTCCTGGTGAGACACTATATCTGGACCGGGACCCTGTTTCGGTTCATTCCTGTTTTTGACTCGGATATTTTTCTTGTTTTTCCCTGTATCTGGGATGGGACTGTTTCCTGGTGAGTCACTATATCTGGACCGGGACCCTCTTTCGGTTCATCCCTGTTTCTGACTCGGATATTTTTCTTTTTTTTTCCTGTATCTGAGATGAGACAGTTTCCTGGTGAGTCACTATATCTGGACCAGGACCCTGTTTCAGTTCATTCCTGTTTCTAACTGGTATATTTTTCTTGTTTTTCCCTATATCTGGGATGGGACTGTTTCCTGGTGAGTCCCTATATCGTGACGGGACCCTGTTTCTGTCTCGGATATTTTTCTTGTTTTTTCCTGTATCTGGGATAGGACTGTTTCCTGGTGAGTCATTATATATGGACCGGGACCCTGTTTCGGTTCATTCCTATTTTTGACTCGGATAATATATCTGGACCGGGACCCTGTTTCGGTTCATTCCTATTTTTGACTTTGATATTTTTCTTGTTTTTCCCTGTATCTGGGATGGGACTGTTTCCTGGTGAGTCACTATATCTGGACCGGGACCCTGTTTCGGTTCATCCCTGTTTCTGACTCATATTTTTCTTGTGGACCACTTTATCTGTGACGGGACAGTTTCCTTGTGAGTCACTAAATCTGGATCGGGACCCTGTTTCGGTTCATCCCTGTTTCTGACTCGGATATTTTTCTTGTTTTTCCATGTATCTGGGATGGGACTGTTTCATGGTAAGTCACTATATCTGGACCGGGACCCTGTTTCTGTCTAGGATATTTTTCTTTTTTTTCCCTGTATCTGGGATGGGACTGTTTCCTGGTGAGTCACTATATCTGGACTGGGACCCTGTTTCGGTTCATTCCTGTTTTTTACTGGGATATTTTTCTTGTTTTTCATTGTATCTGTGACGGGACTGTTTCCTTGTGAGTCACTAAATCTGGACCGGGACCCTGTTTCGGTTCATCCCTGTTTCTGACTCGGATATTTTTCTTGTTTTTCCATGTATCTGGGATGGGACTGTTTCCTGGTAAGTCACTATATCTGGACCGGGACCCTGTTTCTGTCTAGGATATTTTTCTTGTTTTTCCCTGTATCTGGGATGGGACTGTTTCCTGGTGAGTCACTATATCTGGACCGGGACCCTGTTTCGGTTCATCCCTGTTTTGACTCGGATATTTTTCTTTTTTTTCCCTGTATCTGGGATGAGACAGTTTCCTGGTGAATTACTATATCTGGACCAGGACCATGTTTCAGTTCATTCCTGTTTCTAACTCGGATATTTTTCTTGTTTTTCCCTATATCTGGGATGGGACTGTTTCCTGGTGAGTCACTATATCGTGACGGGACCCTGTTTCTGTCTCGGATATTTTTCCTTTTTTTTCCTGTATCTGGGATAGGACTGTTTCCTGGTGAGTCACTATATCTGGACCGGGACCCTTTTTCGGTTCATTTCTGTTTTTGACTCGGATATTCTTCTGGTTTTTCCCTGTATCTGGGATGGGACTGTTTCCTGGTGAGTCACTATATCTGGACCGGGACCCTGTTTCGGTTCATCCCTGTTTCTGACTCAGATATTTTTCTTGTGGACCACTGTATCTGTGACGGGACAGTTTCCTTGTGAGTCACTAAATCTGGACCGGCACCCTGTTTCGGTTCATCCCTGTTTCCAACTCGGACATTTTTCTTGTTTTTCCATGTATCCGGGATGGGACTGTTTCCTGGTGAGTCACTATATCGTGACGGGACCCTGTTTCTGTCTCGGATATTTTTCTTGTTTTTTCCTGTATCTGGGATAGGACTGTTTCCTGGTGAGTCACTATATCTGGACCGGGACCCTGTTTCGGTTCATTCCTGTTTTTGAGTCGGATATTTTTCTTGTTTTTCCCTGTATCTGGGATGGGACTGTTTCCTGGTGAGTCACTATATATGGACCGGGACGCTGTTTCTGTTCATCCCTGTTTCTGACTCAGATAATCCTGGTGAGTCACTATATCTGGTCCAGGACCCTGTTTCAGTTCATCCCTGTTTCTGACTCAGATATTTTTCTTGTCGACCACTGTATCTGTGACGGGACAGTTTCCTTGTGAGTCACTAAATCTGTACCGGGACCCTGTTTCGGTTCATCCCTATTTCTGACTGGGATATTTTTCTTGTTTTTCCATGTATCTGGGATGAGACTGTTTCCTGGTAAGTCACTATATCTGGACCGGGACCCTGTTTCTTTCTAGGATATTTTTCTTGTTTTTCCCTATATTTGGGATGGGACTGTTTCCTGGTGAGACACTATATCTGGACCGGGACCCTGTTTCGGTTCATCCCTGTTTCTGACTCAGATATTTTTTTTGTGGACCACTGTATCTGTGACGGGACAGTTTCCTTGTGAGTCACTAAATCTGGACCGGGACCCTGTTTCTGTCTCGGATGTTTTTCTTGTTTTTCCCTGTATCTGGGATCAGACTGTTTCTTGGTGAGTCACTATATCTGGACCGGGACCCTGTTTCGATTCATCCCTGTTTCTGACTTGGATATTTTTCTTTTTTTTCCCTGTATCTGGGATGAGACAGTTTCCTGGTGAATCACTATATCTGGACCGGGACCCTGTTTCGGTTCATCCCTGTTTCTGACTCGGATATTTTTCTAGTTTTTTCCTGTATCTGGGATAGGACTGTTTCCTGGTGAGTCACTATATCTGGACCGGGACCCTGTTTCGGTTCATTCCTTTTTTACTCGGATATTTTTCTTGTTTTTCCCTGTATCTGGGATGGGACTGTTTCCTGGTGAGTCACTATATCTGGACCGGGACCCTGTTTCGGTTCATCCCTGTTTCTGACTCGGATATTTTTCTTGTTTTTCCATGTATCTGGGATGGGACTGTTTCCTGGTAAGTAACTATATCTGGACCGGGACCCTGTTTCTGTCTAGGATATTTTTCTTGTTTTTCCCTGTATCTGGGATGGGATAGTTTCCTGGTGAGTCACTGTATCTGGACCGGGAACCTGTTTTGGTTCATCCCTATTTCTGACTCGGATATTTTTCTTGTTTTTTCCTGATCACTATATCTGGACCGGGACCCTGTTTCTGTCTCGGATATTTTTCCTTTTTTTCCCTGTATCTGGGAGTGGACTGTTTCTTGGTAAGTCACTATATCTGGACCGGGACCATGTTTCTGTTCATTCGTGTTTCTGACTCAGATATTTTCCTTGCTGACCACTGTTTCTGTGACGGGACAATTTCCTGGTGAGTCATTATATCTGGACCGAGACCCTGTTTCGGTTCATCCTTGTTTCTGACTCGGATATTTTTCTATTTTTTCCCTGTATCAGGGATGGGACTGTTTCCTGGTGAGTCACTATATCTGGACCGAGTCCCTGTTTCTGACTCGGATATTTTTCTATTTTTTCCCTGTATCTGGGATTAGACTGTTTCCTGCTGAGTCACTATATCTGGACCGAGTCCCTGTTTCTGTCTCGGATATTTTTCTTGTTTTCCCCTGTAACTGGGATGGGACTGTTTCCTGGTGAGTCAATATATCTGGACCGGGACCCTGTTTCTGTCTCGGATATTTTTCTTCTTTTTCCCTGTATCTGGGAGTGGACTGTTTCCTGGTAAGTCACTATATCTGGACCGGGACCCTGTTTCGGTTCATTCCAGTTTCTGACTCAGATATTTTCCTTGTGGACCACTGTATTTGTGACGGGACAGTTTCTAGGTGAGTCATTATATCTGGACCGGGACCCTGTTTTGGTTCATCCCTGTTTCTGACTCGGATATTTTTCTATTTTTTCCCTGTATATGGGATGGGACTGTTTCCTGGTGAGTCACTATATATAGACCGAGACCCTATTTCTGTCTCGGATATTTTTCTTGTTTTTCCCTGTAACTGGCATGGGACTGTTTCCTGGTGAGTCAATATATCTTGACCGGGACCCTGTTTCTGTCTCGGATATTTTTCTTGTTTTTGCATGTATCTGGGATGGGACTGTTTCCTGGTGAGACACTATATCTGGACCGGGACCCTGTTTCTGACTCGGATATTTTTCTTGTAGACCACTGTATCTGTGACGGGACAGTTTCCTGGTGAGTCACTATATCTAGACCGGGACCCTGTTTCGGTTCATCCCTGTTTCTGACTCAGATATTTTTCTTTTTTTTCCCTGTATTTGGAATGGGACAGTTTCCTGTAAGTCACTATATCTGGACCGGGACCCTTTTTCAGTTCATTCCTGTTTCTAACTCGGATATTTTTCTTATTTTTCCCTGTATATGGGATGAGACTGTTTCCTGGTGAGTCACTATATCTGGACCGGGACCCTGTTTCAGTTCATTTCTGTTTCTAGCTCGGATATTTTTCTTGTTTTTCCCTGTATCTGGGATGAGACTGTTTCCTGGTGAGTCACTATATCTGGACCGGGACCCTGTTTCGGTTCATCCCTGTTTCAGACTCGGATATTTTTCTTGTTTTTCCCTGTATTTAGGATAAGATTGTTTCCTGGTGAGTCACTATATCTGGACCGGGACCCTGTTTCGGTTCATCCCTGTTTCAGACTCGGATATTTTTCTTGTTTTTCCCTGTATCTGGGATGGGACTGTTTCCTGGTGAGTCACTATATCTGGACCGGGAACCTGTTTCGGTTCATCCCTGTTTCAGACTCGGATATTTTTCTTGTTTTTCCCTTTATCTGGGATGGGACTGTTTCCTGTTGAGTCACTATAACTGGACCGGGACCCTGTTTCGGTTCATCCCTGTTTCTAACTCGGATATTTTCTTGTGGACCACTGTATCTTTGACGGGACAGTTTCCCGGGGAGTCACTATATCTGGACCGGGACCCTGTTTTGGTTCATTCTTGTTTCTGACTCGAATATTTTTCTTATTTTTCCCAGTATCTGGGACGGGACTGTTTCCTGGTGAGTCACTATATCTGGACCGGGACCCTTTTTCGGTTCATTCCAAATTCTGACTCGGATATTTTTCTTGTTTTTCCCTGTATCTGGGATGGGACTGTTTCCTGGTGAGTCACTATATATGGACCGGGACCCTGTTTCGGTTCATCCCTGTTTTTGACTCGGATATTTTTCTTGTGGACCACTGTATCGTTGACGGGACAGTTTCCCGGGGAGTCACTATATCTGGACCAGGACCCTGTTTCGCTTCATTCTTGTTTCTGACTCGGATATTTTTCTTATTTTTCCCTGTATCTGGGATGGGACTGTTTCCTGGTGAGTCACTATATCTGGACCGGGACCCTGTTTCTGTCTCGGATATTTTTCTTTTTTTTCCCTGTATCTGGGAGTGGACTGTTTCCTGGGAAGTCACTATATCTCGACCGGGACCCTGTTTCGGTTCATTCCTGTTTTTGACTCAGATATTTTCCTTGTGGACCGCTGTATCTGTGACGGGACAGTTTCCTGGTGAGTCATTATATCTGGACCGAGACCCTGTTCCTGTCTCGGGTATTTTTCTTGTTTTTCCCTGTAACTGGGATGGGACTGTTTCCTGGTGAGTCACTATATCTGGACCGGGAACCTGTTTCGGTTCATCTCTATTTCAGACTCGGATATTTTTCTTTTTTTCCCCAGTATCTGGGATGTGACTGTTTCATGGTGAGTCACTATATCTGGACCGGGACCCTGTTTCTGTCTCGGATATTTTTCCTTTTTTTTCCCTGTATCTGGGATTGGACTGTTTCCTGGTAAGTCACTATATCTGGACCGGGACCCTGTTTCTGTTCATTCCTGTTTCTGACTCAGATATTTTCCTTGTGGACCACTGTTTCTGTGACGGGACAGTTTCCTGGTGAGTCATTATATATGGACTGGGACCCTGTTTCGGTTCATCCTCGTTTCTGACTCGGATATTTTTCTATTTTTTCCCTGTATCTGGGATTTGACTGTTTCCTGGTGAGTCACTACATCTGGACCGAGTACTTGTTTCTGTCTCGGATATTTTTCTTGTTTTTCCCTGTAACTGGGACGTGACTGTTTCCTGGTGAGTCACTATATCTGGACCGGGACCTTGTTTCGGTTCATCCCTGTTTCTGACTTGGATATTTTTCTTGTTTTTCCCTATATCTGGGATGGGACTGTTTCCTGGTGAGACACTATATCTGGACCGGGACCCTGTTTCTGTCTCGGATATTTTTCTTATTTTTCCCTATAACTGGGATGGGACTGTTTCCTGGTGAGTCACTATATCTGGACCGGGACCCTGTTTCGGTTCATCCCTGTTTCTGACTCGGATATTTTTCTCGTAGACCACTGTATCTGTGACGGGATAGTTTGCTGGTGAGTCACTATATTGGGACCGGGACCTTGTTTCGGTTCATTCCTATTTCTGACTCGGATATTTTTCTTATTTTTTCCTGTATTTGGGATGAGACTTTTTCCTGCTGAGTCAAAATAATTGGACCGGGACCCTGTTTCGGTTCATTCTTGTTTCTGACTCGGATATTTTTCTTGTGAACCACTGTATTTGTGACGGGACAGTTTCCTGGTGAGTCACTATATCTGGACCGGGACCCTGTTTCGGTTCATCCCTCTTTCTGACTCAGATATTTTTCTTTTTTTTCCCTGTATTTGGGATGGGACAGTTTCCTGTAAGTCACTATATCTGGACCGGGACCCTTTTTCAGTTCATTCCTGTTTCTGACTCGAATATTTTTCTTGTTTTTCCCTGTATCTGGGATGAGACTGTTTCCTGGTGAGTCGCTATATCTGTACCGGGACCTTGTTTCATTTCATTTCTGTTTCTGACTCGGATATTTTTCTTGTTTTTCCCTGTATTTGGGATTAGACTGTTTCCTTGTGAGTCACTATATCTGGACCGGGACCCTGTTTCGGTTCATCCCTGTTTCAGACTCGGATATTTTTCTTGTTTTTCCCTGTATCTGGGATCAGACTGTTTCCTGGTGAGTCACTATATCTGGACCGGGCCCCTGTTTTGATTCATCCCTGTTTCTGACTCGGATATTTTTCTATTTTATCCTTGTATCTGGGATGGGACTGTTTCCTGGTGAGTCACTATATCTGGACCGAGACCCTATTTCTGCCTCGGATATTTTTCTTGTTTTTCCCTGTAACTGGGATGGGACTGTTTCCTGGTGAGTCACTATATCTTGTCTGGGAACCTGTTTCGGTTAATCCCTGTTTCAAACTCGGATATTTTTCTTGTTTTTCCCTGCATCTAGGATGGGACTGTTTCCTGGTGAGTCACTATATCTGGACTGGGACCCTGTTTCGGTTCATCCTCGTTTCTGACCCGGATATTTTTCTATTTTTTCCCTGTATCTGGGATTGGACTGTTTCCTGGTGAGTCACTATATCTGGACCGAGTCCCTGTTTCTGTCTCGGATAGTTTTCTTGTTTTTCCCTGTAACTGGGATGGGACTGTTTCCTGTTGAGTCAATATATCTGGACTGGGACCCTGTTTCTGTCTCGGATATTTTTCTTCTTTTTCCCTGTATCTGGGAGTGGACTGTTTCCTGGTAAGTCACTATATCTGGACCGGGACCCTGTTTCTGACTCGGATATTTTTCTATTTTTTCCCTGTATCTGGGATGGGACTGTTTCCTGGTGAGTCACTATATTTAGACCGAGACCCTATTTCTGTCTCGGATATTTTTCTTGTTTTTCCCTGTAACTGGGATGGGATTGTTTCCTGTTGAGTCACTATATCTGGACCGGGAACCTGTTTCGGTTCATCCCTATTTTAGACTCGGATATGTTTCTTGTTTTTCCCTGTATCTGGGATGGGACTGTTTCCTGGTGATTCACTATATCTAGACCGAGACCCTATTTCTGTCTCGGATATTTTTCTTATTTTTCACTGTAACTTGGATGGGACTGTTTCCTGGTGAGTCAATATATCTTGACTGGGACCCTGTTTCTTTCTCGGATATTTTTCTTGTTTTTGGATGTATCTGGGATGGGACTGTTTCCTGGTGAGTCACTATATCTGGACCGGGACCCTGTTTCGGTTCATCCCTGTTTCTGACTCGGATATTTTTCTTGTAGACCACTGTATCTGTGACGGGACAGTTTCCTGGTGAGTCACTATATCTGGACCGGGACCCTGTTTCGGTTCATCCCTGTTTCTGACTCAGATATTTTTCTTTTTTTTCCCTGTGTTTGGAATGGGACAGTTTCCTGTAAGTCACTATATCTGGACCGGGTCCCTTTTTCAGTTCATTCCTGTTTCTGACTCGGATATTTTTCTTGTTTTTCCCTGTATCTGGGATGAGACTGTTTCCTGGTGAGTCACTATATCTGGACCGAGACCCTGTCTCAGTTCATTTCTGTTTCTAACTCGGATATTTTTCTTGTTTTTCCCTGTATCTGGGATGAGACTGTTTCCTGGTGAGTCACTATATCTGGACCGAGACCCTGTTTCTGTCTCGGATATTTTTCTTGTTTTTCCCTGTATCTGGGATGGGACTGTTTCCTGGTGAGTCACTATATCTGGACCGGGAACCTGTTTCGGTTCATCCCTGTTTCAGACTCGGATATTTTCTTGTGGACCACTGTATCTTTGACGGGACAGTTTCCCGGGCAGTCACTATATATGGACCGGGACCCTGTTTCGGTTCATTCTTGTTTCTGACTCGAATATTTTTCTTATTTTTCCCAATATCTGGGATGGGACTGTTTCCTGTGAGAGTCACTATATCTGGACCGGGACCCTGTTTCTGTCTCGAATATTTTTATTTTTTTTCCCTGTATCTGGGAGTGGACTGTTTCCTGGTAAGTCACTATATCTGGACCGGGACCCTGTTTCTGTTCATTCCTGTTTCTGACTCAGATATTTTCCTTGTGGACCACTGTTTCTGTGACGGGACAGTTTCCTGGTGAGTCATTATATCTGGACTGGGACCCTGTTTCGGGTCATCCTCGTTTCTGACTCGGATATTTTTCTATTTTTTCCCTGTATCTGGGATTTGACTGTTTCTTGGTGAGTCACTATATCTGGACCGAGTCCCTGTTTCTGTCTCGGATATTTTTCTTGTTTTTCCCTGTAACTGGGAGGGGACTGTTTCCTGGTGAGTCACTATATCTGAACCGGGACCCTGTTTCTGTCTCGGATATTTTTCTTTTTTTTCCCTTTATCTGGGAGTGGACTGTTTCCTGGTAAGTCACTATATCTGGACCGGGACCCTATTTCGGTTCATTCCTGTTTCTAACTCAGATATTTTCCTTGTGGACCACTGTATCTGTGACGGGACAGTTTCCTGGTGAGTCTTTATATCTGGACCGGGACCCTGTTTCGGTTCATCCCTGTTTCCGACTAGGATATTTTTCTATTTTTTCCCTGTATCTGGGATTGGACTGTTTCCTGGTGAGTCACTATATCTGGACCGGGACCCTGTTTCTGTTCATTCGTGTTTCTGACTTTGATATTTTCCTTGTAGACCACTGTTTCTGTGACGGGACAGTTTCCTGGTGAGTCATTATATCTGGACTGGGACCCTGTTTCGGTTCATCCTCGTATCTGACTCGGATATTTTTCTATTTTTTCCCTGTAACTGGGATAGGACTGTTTCCTGGTGAGTCACTATATCTGAACCGGGACCCTGTATCTGTCTCGTATATTTTTCTTGTTTTTCCCTGTAACTGGGATGGGACTGTTTCCTGGTGAGTTACTATATCTGGACCAGGAACCTGTTTCGGTTCATCCCTGTTTCAGACTCGGATATTTTTCTTTTTTTTCCCAGTATATGGGATGGGACTGTTTCATGGTGAGTCACTATATCTGGACCGGGACCCTGTTTCTGTCTCAGATATTTTTCTTTTTTTTCCTTGTATCTGGGAGTGGACTGTTTCCTGGTAAGTCACTATATCTGGACCGGGACCCTGTTTCTGTTCATTCGTGTTTCTGACTTTGATATTTTCCTTGTGGACCACTGTTTCTGTGACGGGACAGTTTCCTGGTGAGTCATTATATCTGGACTGGGACCCTGTTTCGGTTCATCCTCGTATCTGACTCGGATATTTTTCTATTTTTTCCCTGTAACTGGGATAGGACTGTTTCCTGGTGAGTCACTATATCTGAACCGGGACCCTGTATCTGTCTCGTATATTTTTCTTGTTTTTCCCTGTAACTGGGATGGGACTGTTTCCTGGTG
This sequence comes from Cercis canadensis, assembly GCA_003255065.1. Classification (NCBI taxonomy): domain Eukaryota; kingdom Viridiplantae; phylum Streptophyta; class Magnoliopsida; order Fabales; family Fabaceae; genus Cercis; species Cercis canadensis. Next base: position 824,458 of record QAOA01001508.1, read on the forward strand.
AGTTACTATATCTGGACCAGGAACCTGTTTCGGTTCATCCCTGTTTCAGACTCGGATATTTTTCTTTTTTTTCCCAGTATATGGGATGGGACTGTTTCATGGTGAGTCACTATATCTGGACCGGGACCCTGTTTCTGTCTCAGATATTTTTCTTTTTTTTCCTTGTATCTGGGAGTGGACTGTTTCCTGGTAAGTCACTATATTTGGACCGGGACCCTGTTTCTGTTCATTCGTGTTTCTGATTTTGATATTTTCCTTGTGCACCCCTGTTTCTGTGACGGGACAGTTTCCTGGTGAGTCATTATATCTGGACTGGGACCCTGTTTCGGTTCATCCTCGTATCTGACTCGGATATTTTTCTATTTTTTCCCTGTAACTGGGATAGGACTGTTTCCTGGTGAGTCACTATATCTGAACCGGGACCCTGTATCTGTCTCGTATATTTTTCTTGTTTTTCCCTGTAACTGGGATGGGACTGTTTCCTGGTGAGTTACTATATCTTGACCAGGAACCTGTTTCGGTTCATCCCTGTTTCAGACTCGGATATTTTTCTTTTTTTTCCCAGTATATGGGATGGGACTATTTCATGGTGAGTCACTATATCTGGACCGGGACCCTGTTTCTGTCTCAGATATTTTTCTTTTTTTTTTCCTTGTATCTGGGAGTTGACTGTTTCCTGGTAAGTCACTATATCTGGACCGGGACCCTGTTTCTCTTCATTCGTGTTTCTGACTTTGATATTTTCCTTGTGGACCACTGTTTCTGTGACGGGACAGTTTCCTGGTGAGTCATTATATCTGGACTGGGACCCTGTTTCGGTTCATCCCCGTATCTGACTCGCATATTTTTCTATTTTTTCCCTGTAACTGGTATAGGACTGTTTCCTGGTGAGTCACTATATCTGGACCGGGACCCTGTTTCGGTTCATTCTTGTTTCTGACTCGAATATTTTTCTTATTTTTCCCTGTATCTGGGATGGGACTGTTTCCTGGTGAGTCACTATATCTGGACCGGGACCCTGTTTCGGTTCATCCCTGTTTCTGGCTCGGATATTTTTTTGGTGGACCACAGTATGTTTGACGGGACAGTTTCCCAGGGAGTCACTACATCTGGACCGGCACCCTGTTTCGGTTCATTCTTCTTTCTGACTCGAATATTTTTCTTATTTTTCCCTGTATCTGGGATAGGACTGTTTCCTGGTGAGTCACTATATCTGGACCGGGACCATTTTTCGGTTCATTCATGTTTCTGACTCGGATATTTTTCTTGTTTTTCCCTGTATCTGGGATGGGACTGTTTCCTGGTGAGTCACTATATCTGGACCGGGACCCTGTTTCGGTTTCGGAAATTTTTCTTTTTTTTCCCTATATCTGGGAGTGGACTGTTTCCTGGTAAGTCACTATATCTCGACCGGGACCCTGTTTCGGTTCATTCCTGTTTCTAACTCAGATATTTTCCTTGTGGACCGCTATATCTTTGACGGGACAGTTTCCTGGTGAGTCATTATATCTGGACCGAGACCCTATTTCTGTCTCGGGTATTTTTCTTGTTTTTCCCTGTAACTGGGATGGGACTGTTTCCTGGTGAGTTACTATATCTGGACCGGGAACCTGTTTCGGTTCATCCCTGTTTCAGACTCGGATATTTTTCTTTTTTTTCCCAGTATATGGGATGGGACTGTTTCATGGTGAGTCACTATATCTGGACCGGGACCCTGTTTCTGTCTCAGATATTTTTCTTTTTTTTCCTTGTATCTGGGAGTGGATTGTTTCCTGGTAAGTCACTATATCTTGACCGGGACCCTGTTTCTGTTCATTCGTGTTTCTGACTTTGATATTTTCCTTGTGGACCACTGTTTCTGTGACGGGACAGTTTCCTGGTGAGTCATTATATCTGGACTGGGACCCTGTTTCGATTTATCCTCGTATCTGACTCGGATATTTTTCTATTTTTTCCCTGTAACTGGGATAGGACTGTTTCCTGGTGAGTCACTATATCTGAACCGGGACCCTGTATCTGTCTCGTATATTTTTCTTGTTTTTCCCTGTAACTGGGATGGGACTGTTTCCTGGTGAGTTACTATATCTGGACCGGGAACCTGTTTCGGTTCATCCCTGTTTCAGACTCGGATATTTTTCTTTTTTTTCCCAGTATATGGGATGGGACTGTTTCATGGTGAGTCACTATATCTGGACCGGGACCCTGTTTCTGTCTCAGATATTTTTCTTTTTTTTCCTTGTATCTGGGAGTGGACTGTTTCCTGGTAAGTCACTATATCTGGACCGGGACCCTGTTTCTGTTCATTCGTGTTTCTGAATTTGATATTTTCCTTGTGGACCACTGTTTCTGTGACGGGACAGTTTCCTGGTGAGTCATTATATCTGGACTGGGACCCTGTTTCGGTTCATCCTCGTATCTGACTCGGATATTTTTCTATTTTTTCCCTGTAACTGGGATAGGACTGTTTCCTGGTGAGTCACTATATCTGAACCGGGACCCTGTATCTGTCTCGTATATTTTTCTTGTTTTTCCCTGTAACTGGGATGGGACTGTTTCCTGGTGAGTCACTATATCTGGACCGGGACCCTGTTTCGGTTCATCCCTGTTTCTGACTAGGATATTTTCCTTGTGGACCGCTGTATCTTTGACGGGACAGTTTCCTGGTGAGTCATTATATCTGGACCGAGACCTTGTTTCTGTCTCGGATATTTTTCTTGTTTTTCCCTGTAACTGGGATGGGACTGTTTCCTGGTGAGTTACTATATCTGGACCGGGAACCTGTTTCGGTTCATCCCTGTTTCAGACTTGGATATTTTTCTTTTTTTTACCAGTATCTCGGATGGGACTTTTTCATGGTGAGTCACTATATCTGGACCGGGACCCTGTATCTGTCTCGGATATTTTTCTTTTTTTTCCTTTTATCTGGGAGTGGACTGTTTCCTGGTAAGTCACTATATCTGGACCGGGACCCTGTTTCTGTTCATTCGTGTTTCTGACTTTGATATTTTCCTTGTGGACCACTGTTTCTGTGACGGGACAGTTTCCTGGTGAGTCATTATATCTGGACTGGGACCCTGTTTCGGTTCATCCTCGTATCTGACTCGGATATTTTTCTATTTTTTCCCTGTAACTGGGTAGGACTGTTTCCTGGTGAGTCACTATATCTGGACCGGGACCCTGTTTCGGTTCATTCTTGTTTCTGACTCGAATATTTTTCTTATTTTTCCCTGTATCTGGGATGGGACTGTTTCCTGGTGAGTCACTATATCTGGACCGGGACCCTGTTTCGGTTCATCCCTGTTTCTGGCTCGGATATTTTTCTTGTGGACCACTGTATGTTTGACGGGACAGTTTCCCAGGGAGTCACTACATCTGGACCGGGACCCTGTTTCGGTTCATTCTTGTTTCTGACTCGAATATTTTTCTTATTTTTCCCTGTATCTGGGATGGGACTGTTTCCTGGTGAGTCACTATATCTGGACCGGGACCCTGTTTCGGTTCATCCCTGTTTCTGGCTCGGATATTTTTCTTGTGGACCACTGTATGTTTGACGGGACAGTTTCCCAGGGAGTCACTACATCTGGACCGGGACCCTGTTTCGGTTCATTCTTGTTTCTGACTCGAATATTTTTCTTATTTTTCCCTGTATCTGGGATGGGACTGTTTCCTGGTGAGTCACTATATCTGGACCGGGACCCTGTTTCGGTTCATTCCTGTTTCTGGCTCGGATATTTTCCTTGTGGACCGCTGTATCTGTGACGGGACAGTTTCCTGGTGAGTCATTATATCTGGACCGAGACCCTGTTTCTGTCTCGGATATTTTTCTTGTTTTTCCCTGTAACTGGGATGGGACTATTTCCTGGTGAGTCAATATATCTGGACCGGGACCCTGTTTCTGTCTCGGATATTTTTCGTTTTTTTCCCTGTATCTGGGAGTGGACTGTTTCCTAGTAAGTCACTATATCTGGACCGGGACCCTATTTCGGTTCATTCGTGTTTCTGACTTAGAGATTTTCCTTGTGGACCACTGTATCTGTGACGGGACAGTTTCCGGGTGAGTCATTATATCTGGACCGGGACCCTGTTTCGGTTCATCGCTGTTTCTCACTAGGATATTTTTCTATTTTTTCCCTGTATCTGGGATTGGACTGTTTCCTAGTGAGTCACTATATCTGGACCGAGTCCCTGTTTCTGTCTTGGATATTTTTCTTGTTTTTCCCTGTAACTGGGATGGGACTGTTTCCTGGTGAGTCACTATATCTGGACCGGGACCCTGTTTCGGTTCATCCCTGTTTCTGACTCGGATATTTTTCTTTTTTTTCCCTGTATCTGGGATGGGACAGTTTCCTGGTGAGTCACTATATCTGGACCGGGACCCTGTTTCAGTTCATTCCTGTTTCTGACTCAGATATTTTTCATGTGAACCACTGTATCTGTGACGGGACAGTTTCCTAGTGAGTCATTATATCTGGACCGAGACCCTGTTTCGGTTCATCCCTGTTTCTGACATGGATATTTTTCTATTTTTTCCCTGTATCAGGGATGGGACTGTTTCCTGGTAAGTCACTATATCTGGACCGTGACCCTATTTCTGTCTCGGATATTTTTCTTCTTTTTCCCTGTAACTGGGATGGGACTGTTTCCTGGTGAGTCACTATATCTGGATCGGGAACCTGTTTCGGTTCATCCCTGTTTCAGACTGATATTTTTCTTGTTTTTCCCTGTATCTGGGATGGGACTGTTTCCTGGTGAGTCACTATATCTGGACTGGGATCCTGTTTCGGTTCATCCTCGTTTCTGACTCGGATATTTTTCTATTTTTTCCCTGTTTCTGGGATTTGACTGTTTCCTGGTGAGTCACTATATCTGGACCGAGTCCCTGTTTCTGTCTCGGATATTTTTCTTGTTTTTCCCTGTAACTGGGATGGGACTATTTCCTGGTGAGTCAATATATCTGGACCGGGACCTTGTTTCTGTCTCGGATATTTTTCTTCTTTTTCCCTGTATCTCGGAGTGGACTGTTTTGTGGTAAGTCACTATATCTGGACCGGGACCCTGTTTCGGTTCATTCCTGTTTCTGACTCAGATATTTTCCTTGTGGACCACTTTATCTGTGACGGGACAGTTTCCTGGTGAGTCATTATATCTGGATGGAGACCCTGTTTTGGTTCATCCCTGTTTCTGACTCGGATATTTTTCTAACGGATATTTTTCTTGTTTTTCCCTGTAACTGGGATGGGACTGTTTTGCTGGTGAGTCACTATATCTGGACCGGCACCCTATTTCGGTTCATCCCTGTTTCAGACTCGGATATTTTTCTTGTTTTTCCCTGTATCTGGGATGGGACTGTTTCCTGGTGAGTCACTATATCTGGACTGGGACCCTGTTTCGGTTCATCCTCGTTTCTGACTCGGATATTTTTCTATTTTTNCTTTTTTTTTTCCCCTGTATCTGGGATGGGACTGTTTCCTGGTGAGTCACTATATCTGGACCGGGACCCTGTTTCAGTTCATTCCTGTTTCTGACTCAGATATTTTCCTTGTGGACCGCTGTATCTGTGACGGGACAGTTTCCAAGTGAGTCATTATATCTGGACCGAGACCCTGTTTCTGTATCGGATATATATATCTGGACCGGGACCCTGTTTCAGTTCATTCCTGTTTCTGACACAGATATTTTTCTTGTTTTTCCCTGTAACTGGGATGTGGCTGTTTCCTGGTGAGTCACTATATCTGGACCGGGAACCTGTTTCGGTTCATCCATGTTTCAGACTCGGATATTTTTCTTGTTTTTCCCAGTATCTGGGATGGGACTGTTTCCTGGTAAGTCACTATATCTAGACCGGGACCCTGTTTCTGTCTCGGATATTTTTCTTTTTTTTTCCCTGTATCTGGGAGTGGACTGTCTCCTGGTAAGTCACTATATCTGGACCGGGACCCTGTTTCGGTTCATTCCTGTTTCTGATTCAGATATTTTCCTTGTGGACCACTGTATCTATGACGGGACAGTTTCCTGGTGAGTCATTATATCTGGACCGGGACCCTGTTTTGGTCATCCCTATTTCTGACTCGGATATTTTTCTATTTTTTCCATGTATCTGGGATTGGACTGTTTCCTGGAGAGTCACTATATCTGGACCGGGACCTTGTTTCTGTCTCGGATATTTTTCTTGTTTTTCCCTGTATCTGGAATGAGACTGTTTTCTGTTGAGTCACTATATCTGGACCGGGACCTTGTTTCTGTCTCGGATATTTTTCTTGTTTTTCCTTATATCTGGGATGGGACTATTTCCTGGTGATTCACTATATCTGGACCGGGACCCTGTTTCGGTTCATTCCATTTTCTGACTCGGATATTTTTCTTATTTTTCCCTGTATGTGGGATGAGACTTTTTCCGGCTGAGTCACAGTATCTGGTCCGGGACCCTGTTTCGGTTCATCCTTGTTTCTGACTCGGATATTTGTCTTGTGAACCACTGTATTTGTGACGGGACAGTTTCCTGGTGAGTCACAGTATCTGGTCCGGGACCCTGTTTCGGTTCATCCTTGTTTCTGACTCGGATATTTGTCTTGTGAACCACTGTATTTGTGACGGGACAGTTTCCTGGTGAGTCACTATATCTGGACCGGGACCCTGTTTCGGTTCATCCCTGTTTCTGACTCAGATATTTTTCTTTTTTTTCCCTGTATCTGGGATGGGACAGTTTCCTGTAAGTCACTATATCTGGACCGGGACCCTGTTTCAGTTCATTCCTGTTTCTGACTCGGATATTTTTCTTGTTTTTCCCTGTATCTGGGATGGGACTGTTTCCTGGTGAGTCACTATATCTGGACCGGGAACCTGTTTCGGTTCATCCATGTCTCAGACTCGGATATTTTTCTGGTTTTTCCCAGTATCTGGGATGGGACTGTTTCCTGGAGAGTCACTATATCTGGACCGGGACCCTGTTTCTGTCTCGGTTATTTTTCTATTTTTTCCCTGTATCTGGGAGTGGACTGTTTCCTGGTAAGTCACTATATCTGGACCGGGAACCTGTTTCGGTTCGTTCCTGTTTCTGACTCTGATATTTTCCTTGTGGACCACTGTATCTGTGACGGGACAGTTTCTTGGTGAGTCATTATCTCTGGACCGAGACCCTGTTTCGGTTCATCCCTGTTTCTGACTCGGATATTTTTCTATTTTTTCCCTGTATCTGGGATGGGACTGTTTCCTGGTGAGTCACTATATCTGGATCGAGACCCTATTTCTGCCTAGGATATTTTTCTTGTTTTTCCCTGTAACTGGGATGGGACTGTTAGGACCGAGACCCTATTTCTGTCTCGGATATTTTTCCTGTTTTTCCCCGTAACTGGGATGGGACTGTTTCCTGGTAAGTCACTATATCTGGACCGGGAACCTGTTTCGGTTCATCCCTGTTTCAGACTCGGATATTTTTCTTGTATTCTGGGATGGGATAGTTTCCTGTAAGTCACTATTTCTGGACCGGGACCCTGTTTCAATTCATTCCTGTTTCTGACTCGGATATTTTTCTTGTTTTTCCCTGTATCTGGGATGGGACTGTTTCCTGGTGAGTCACTATATCTGGACCGAGACCCTATTTCTGTCTCGGATATTTTTCTTGTCTTTCCCTGTCATTGGGATGGGACTGTTTCCTGTAAGTCATTATATCTGGACCGGGACCCTGTTTCAGTTCATTCCTGTTTCTGACACGGATATCTTTCTTGTTTTTCCCTGTAACTGGGATGTGACTATTTCCTGGTGAGTCACTATATCTGGACCGGGAACCTGTTTCGGTTCATCCCTGTGTCAGACACGGATATTTTTCTTGTTTTTCCCTGTATCTGAGATGGGACTGTTTCGGTTCATTCCTGTTTCTGATTCAGATATTTTCCTTGTGGACCACTGTATCTATGACGGGACAGTTTCCTGGTGAGTCATTATATCTGGACCGGGACCCTGTTTCGGTTCATCCCTATTTCTGACTCGGATATTTTTCTATTTTTATCCATGTATCTGGGATTGGACTGTTTCCTGGAGAGTCACTATATCTGGACCGGGACCCTGTTTCTATCTCGGATATTTTTCTTGTTTTTCCCTGTATCTGGGATGAGACTGTTTTCTGTTGAGTCACTATATCTGGACCGGGACCATGTTTCTGTCTCGGATATTTTTCTTGTTTTTCCTTATATCTGGGATGGGACTGTTTCCTGGTGATTCACTATATCTGGACCGGGACCCTGTTTCGGTTTATCCCTGTTTCTGACTCGGATATTTTTCTTGCGGACCACTGTATCTGTGACGGGAAAGTTTCCTGGTGAGTCACTATATCGGGACCGGGACCCTGTTTCGGTTCATTCCTGTTTCTGACTCTGATATTTTTCTTATTTTTCCCTGTATCTGGGATGAGATTTTTTCCTGCTGAGTCACAGTATGTGGTCCGGGACCCTGTTTCGGTTCATCCTTGTTTCTGACTCGGATATTTTTCTTGTGAACCACAGTATTTGTGACGGGACAGTTTCCTGGTGAGTCACTATATCTGGACCGGGACCCTGTTTCGGTTCATCCCTGTTTCTGACTCAGTTATTTTTCTTTTTTTTCCCTGTATCTGGGATGGGACAGTTTCCTGTAAGTCACTATATCTGGACCGGGACCCTGTTTCAGTTCATTCCTGCTTCTGACTCGGATATTTTTCTTGTCTTTCCCTGTATCTGGGATGGGACTGTTTCCTAGTGAGTCACTATATCTGGACCGGGACCCTGTTTCTGTCTCGGATATTTTTCTTTTTTGTCCCTGTATCTGGGAGTGGACTGTTTCCTGGTAAGTCACTATATCTGGACCGGGACCCTGTTTCGGTTCATTCCTATTTCAGACTCGGATATTTTTCTGGTTATTCCCTGTAACTGGGATGGGACTATTTCCTCGTGAGTCACTATCTCTGGACCGGGAACCTGTTTCACGTCATCCCTGTTTCAGACTCGGATATTTTTCTATTTTTTCCCTGTATCTGGGATTGGACTGTTTCCTGGTAAGTCACTATACCTGGACCGAGTCCCTGTTTCTGTCTCGGATATTTTTCTTGTTTTTCCCTGTAACTGGGATGGGACTGTTTCCTGGTGAGTCACTATATCTGGACCGGGACCCTGTTTCGGTTCATCCCTATTTCTGACTCGGATATTTTTCTTGTTTTTCCCTGTATCTGGGATGGGACTGTTTCCTGGTGAGTCACTATATCTGGACCGGGACCCTGTTTCGATTCATTCCAATTTCAGACTTGGATATTTTTCTGGTTTTTCCCTGTAACTGGGATGGGACTGTTTCCTCGTGAGTCACTATATCTGGACCGGGAACCTGTTTCGGTTCATCCCTGTTTCAGATTCGGATATTTTTCTATTTTTTCCCTGTATCTGGGATTGGACTGTTTCCTGGAAAGTCACTATATCTGGACCGAATCCCTGTTTCTGTCTCGGATATTTTTCTTATTTTTCCCTGTAACTGGGATGGGACTGTTTCCTGGTGAGTCACTATATCTGGACCGGGACCCTGTTTCGGTTCATCCTTGTTTCTGAGTCAGATATTTTTCATGTGAACCACTGTATATGTGACGGGACAGTGTCCTGGGGAGTCATTATATCTGGACCGAGACCCTGTTTCGGTTCATCCCTGTTTCTGTCTCGGATATTTTTCTTATTTTTCCCTGTATCTGGGATGAGACTTTTTCCTGCTGAGTTATAGTATCTGGTCCGGGACCCTGTTTCGGTTCATCCTTGTTTCTGACTCGGATATTTTTCTTGTGAACCACTGTATTTGTGACGGGACAGGGTGAGTCACTATATCTGGACCGGGACCCTGTTTCGGTTCATCCCTGTTTCTGACTCAGATATTTTTCTTTTTTTTCCTTGTATCTGGGACGGGACAGTTTCCTGTAAGTCACTATATCTGGACCGGGACCCTGTTTCGGTTCATCCCTGTTTCAGACTCGCATATTTTTCTTGTTTTTCGCAGTATCTGGGATGGGACTGTTTCCTGGAGAGTCACTATATCTGGACCGGGACCCTGTTTCTGTCTCGGTTATTTTTCTTTTTTTTCCCTGTATCTGGGATGGGACAGTTTCCTGTAAGTCACTATATCTGGACCGGGACCCTGTTTCGGTTCATCCCTGTTTCAGACTCGCATATTTTTCTTGTTTTTCCCAGTATCTGGGATGGGACTGTTTCCTGGAGAGTCACTATATCTGGACCGGGACCCTGTTTCTGTCTCGGTTATTTTTCTTTTTTTTCCCTGTATCTGGGATGGGAC
>QAOA01001508.1:848772-862418 GCA_003255065.1 Cercis canadensis
AGTCACTATATCTGGACCGGGAACCTGTTTCGGTTCATCCCTGTTTCAGACTCGGATATTTTTCTTGTTTTTCCCTGTAACTGGGATGGGACTGTTTCCTCGTGAGTCACTATATCTGGACCGGGAACCTGTTTCGGTTCATCCCTGTTTCAGACTCGGATATTTTTCTTGTTTTTCCCTGTATCTGGGATGGGAGTGTTTCCTGGTGAGCACTATATCTGGACCGGGACCCTGTTTCTTTCTCGGATATTTTTCTTTTTTTTCCCTGTATCTGGGAGTGGACTGTTTCCTGGTAAGTCACTATATCTGGAACGGGACCCTGTTTCGGTTCATTTCTGTTTCTGACTCAGATATTTTCCTTGTGGACCACTGTATCTGTGACGGGACAGTTTCCTGGTGAGTTATTATATCTGGACCGGGACCCTGTTTCAGTTCATTCCTGTTTCTGACTAGGATATTTTTCTTGTTTTTCCCTGTATCTGGGATGGGACTGTTTCCTGGTGAGTCACTATATCTGGACCGGGAACCTGTTTCGGTTCATCCCTGTGTCAGACTCGGATATTTTTCTTATTTTTCCCTGTATCTGGGATGGGACTGTTTCCTGGTGAGTCACTATAACTGGACCGGGAACCTGTGTCGGTTCATCCCTGTTTCAGACTCGGATATTTTTCTTGTTTTTCCCTGTATCTGGGATGGGACTGTTTCCTGGTGAGTCACTATATCTGGACCGGGACCCTGCTTCTGTCTCGGATATTTTTCTTTTTTGTTTCTATATCTGGGAGTGGACTGTTTCCTGGCAAGTCACTATATCTGGACCGGGACCCTGTTTCGGTTCATTCCTATTTCAGACTCGGATATTTTTCTTGTTTTTCCCTGTAACTGGGATGGGACTGTTTCCTCGTGAGTCACTATATCTGGACCGGGAACCTGTTTCGGTTCATCCCTGTTTCACACTCAGATATTTTTCTTGTTTTTCCCTGTATCTGGGATGAGAGTGTTTCCTGGTGAGCACTATATCTGGACCGGGACCCTGTTTCTGTCTCGGATATTTTTCTTTTTTTTCCCTGTATCTGGGAGTGGACTGTTTCCTGGTAAGTCACTATATCTGGACCGGGACCCTGTTTCGGTTCTTTTCTTTTTCTGACTCAGATATTTTCCTTGTGGACAACTGTATCTATGACGGGACAGTTTCCTGGTGAGTCATTATATCTGGACCAGGACCCTGTTTCAGTTCATTCCTGTTTCTGACTAGGATATTTCACTTGTTTTTCCCTGTATCTGGGATGGGACTGTTTCCTGGTGAGTCACTATATCTGGACCGGGACCCTGTTTCTGTCTCGGATATTTTTCTTGTTTTTCCCTGTGTCTAGGATGGGACTGTTTCCTCGTGAGTCACTATATCTGGACCGGGACCCTGTTTCTGTCTCGGATAACTGGTGAGTCACTATATCTGGACCGGCACCCTGTTTCGGTTCATCCATGTTTCTAACTCAGATATTTTTCTTTTTTTTCCCTGTATCTGGGATGAGACAGTTTCCTGTAAGTAACTATATCTGGACCGGGACCCTGTTTCAGTTCATTCCTGTTTCTGACTCGGATATTTTTCTTGTTTTTCGCTGTATCTGGGATGGGACTGTTTCCTGGTGAGTCACTATATCTGGACCGGGAACCTGTTTCGGTTCATCCCTGTTTCAGACTCGGATATTTTTCTTGTTTTTCCCTGTATGACAGTTTCCTGTAAGTCACTATATCTGGACCGGGACCCTGTTTCGGTTCATCCCTATTTCTGAGTCGGATATTTTTCTATTTTTTCCCAGTATCTGGGATTGGAATATTTCCTGGTGAGTCACTATATCTGGACCGAGTCCCTGTTTCTGTCTCGGATATTTTTCTTGTTTTTCCCTGTAACTGGGATGGAAATGTTTCCTGGTGAGTCACTATATGTGGACCGGGACCCTGTTTCGGTTCCTCCCTGTTTCTGACTCGGATACTTTTCATGTGAGCCACTGTATCTGTGACGGGACAGTTTCCTGGTGAATTCATCTCTATTTCTGACTCGGATATTTTTCTTGTTTTTCCCTGTATCTGGGATAGGACTGTTTCCTGTTGAGTCACTATATCTAGATCGGGACCCTATTTCTGTCTCGGATATTTTCCTTTTTTTTCCCTGTATCTGGGAGTGGACTGTTTCCTGGTAAGTCACTATATCTGGACCGGGACCCTGTTTCGGTTCATTCCTATTTCTGATTCAGATATTTTCCTTGTGGACCACTGTATCTATGACGGGACAGTTTCCTGTTGAGTCATTATATTTGGACCGGGACGCTGTTTCGGTTCATCCCTGTTTCTGACTCGGATATTTTTCTATTTTTTCCATGTATCTGGGATTGGACTGTGTCCTGGTGAGTCACTATATCTGGACCGGGACCCTGTTTCTGTCTCGGATATTTTTCTTATTTTTCCTTGTAACTGGGATGGGACTGTTTCCTGGTGAGTCACTATATCTAGACCGGGACCCTGTTTCTGTCTCGGATCTTTTCCTTTTTTTTCCCTGTATCTGGGAGTGGACTGTTTCCTGGTAAGTCACTATATCTGGACCGGGACCCTGTTTCGGTTCATTCCTGTTTCTGATTCAGATATTTTCCTTGTGGACCACTGTATCTATGACGGGACAGTTTCCTGGTGAGTCATTATATCTGGACCGGGACCCTGTTTCGGTTCATCCCTGTTTCTGACTCGGATATTTTTCTATTTTTTCCATGTATCTGGGATTGGACTGTTTCCTGGTGAGTCACTATATCTGGACCGGGACCCTGTTTCTGTCTCGGATATTTTTCTTATTTTTCCCTGTAACTGGGATGAGACTGTTTCCTGGTGAGTCACTATATCTGGACCGGGACCCTGTTTTGGTTCATCCCTGTTTCTGACTCGGATATTTCTCATGTGAGCCACTGTATCTGTGACGGGACAGTTTCCTGGTGAGTCATTATATCTGGACCGAGACCCTGTTTCGGTTCATCCCTGTTTCTGATTCGGATATTTTTCTTGTTTTACCCTGTATCTGCGATGGGACTGTTTCCTGGTGAGTCACTATATCTAGACCGGGACCCTGTTTCTGTCTCGGATATTTTTCTTTTTTTTCCCTGTATCTGGGAGTGGACTGTTTCCTGGTAAGTCACTATATCTGGACCGGGACCCTATTTCGGTTCATTCCTGTTTCTGATTCAGATATTTTCCTTGTGGACCACTGTATCTATGACGGGACAGTTTCCTGGTGAGTCATTATATCTGGACCGGGACCCTGTTTCGGTTCATCCCTGTTTCTGACTCGGATATTTTTCTATTTTTTCCATGTATCTGGGATTGGACTGTTTCCTGGTGACTCACTATATCTGGACCGGGACCCTGTTTCTGTCTCGGATATTTTTTTTGTTTTTCCCTGTATCTGGGATGAGACTGTTTCCTGTTGAGTCACTATATCTGGACCGGGACCTTGTTTCTGTCTTGGATATTTTTTTTGTTTTTCCCTGTATATGGGATGAGACTTTTTCCTGCTGAGTCATAGTATCTGGTCCGGGACCCTGTTTCGGTTCATCCTTGTTTCTGACTCGGATATTTTTCTTGTGAACCACTATATTTGTGACGGGACAGGGTCCTGGTGAGTAACTATATCTGGACCGGGACCCTGTTTCGGTTCATCCCTGTTTCTGACTTAGATATTTTTCTTTTTTTTTCCCTGTATCTGGGATGGGACTGTTTCCTGGTTAGTCACTATATCTGGACCGGGACCCTGTTTCTGTCTCGGATATTTTTCTTGTTTTTCCCTGTATCTGGGATGGGACTGTTTCCTGGTGAGTCACTATATCTGGACCGGGACCCTGTTTCGGTTCATCCCTGTTTCTGACTCAGATATTTTTCTTTTTTTTCCTTGTATCTGGGATGGGACTGTTTCCTGTAAGTCACTATATCTGGACCGGGACCCCGTTTCAGTTCATTCCTATTTCTGACTCGGATATTTTTCTTATTTTTCCCTGTATCAGGGACGGGACTGTTTCCTGGTGAGTCACTATATCTGGTCCGGGACCCTGTTTCGGTTCATCCCTGTTTCAGACTCGGATATTTTTCTTGTTTTTCCCTGTATCTGGGATGGGACAGTTTCCTGTAAGTCACTATATCTGGACCGGGACCCTGTTTCAGTTCATTCCTGTTTCTGACTCTGATATTTATCTTGTTAATCCCTGTATCTTGGATGGGACTGTTTCCTGGTGAGTCACTATATCTAGACCGAGACCCTATTTCTCTCTCGGATATTTTTCTTGTTTTTCCCTGTAACTGGGATGGGACTGTTTCCTGGTGAGTCACTATATCTGGACCGGGAACCTGTTTCAGTTCATCCCTGTGTCAGACTCGAATATTTTCCTTGTTTTTCCCTGTATCTGAGATGAGACTGTTTCCTGGTGAGTCACTATATCTGGACCGGGACCCTGTTTCTGTCTCGGATATTTTTCTTGTTTTTCCCTGCTTCTGGGAAAGGACTGTTTCCTGGTGAGTCACCATATCTGGACCGGGACCCTGTTTCTGTCTCGGATATTTTTCTTTTTTTTCCCTGTATCTGGGAGTGGACATTTTCCTGGTAAGTCACTATATCTGGACCGGGACCCTGTTTCGGTTCATTCCTGTTTCTACCTAAGATATTTTCCTTGTGGACCACTGTATCTGTGACGGGACAGTTTCCTGGTGAGTCATTATATCTGGACCGAGACCCTATTTCTGTCTCGGATATTTTTCTTGTTTTTCCCTGTAACTGGGATGGGACTGTTTCCTGCTGAGTCACTATATCTGGACCGGGAACCTGTTTTGGTTAATCTCTGTTTCAGATTCGGATATTTTTCTTGTTTTTCCCTGTATCTGGGATGAGACTGTTTCCTGGTGAGTCACTATATCTGGACCGGGACCCTGTTTCTGTCTCGGATATTTTTCTTGTTTTTCCCTGTATCTGGGATGAGACTATTTCCTGGTGTGTTACTATATCTGGACCGGGACCCTGTTTCGGTTCATCCCTGTTTCTGACTCGGATATTTTTCATGTGAGCCACTGTATCTGTGACGGGACAGTTTCCTGGTGAGTCATTATATCTGGACCGAGACCCTGTTTCTGTCTCGGATATTTTTCTTGTTTTTCCCTGTAACTGGGATGGGACTGTTTCCTGGTGAGTCACTATATCTGGACCGGGAACCTGTTTCGGTTCATCCCTGTTTCAGACTCGGATATTTTTCTTGTTTTTCCCTGTATCTGGGATGGGACTGTTTCCTGGTGAGTCACTATATCTGGACCGAGACCCTATATTTGTCTCGGATATTTTTCTTGTTTTTCCCTCTAACTGGGATGAGACTGTTTCCTGGTAAGTCACTATATCTGGACCGGGAACCTATTTCATTTCTGACTCAGATATTTTCCTTGTGGACCACCGTATCTGTGACGGAACAGTTTCCTGGTGAGTCATTATATCTGGACCGAGACCCTGTTTCGGTTCATCCCTGTTTCTAACGCGAATATTTTTCTATTTTTTCCCTTGTTTCCTGGTGAGTCACTATATCTGGACCGAGACCCTATTTCTGTCTCGGATATTTTTCTAGTTTTTCCCTGAAACTGGGATGGGATTGTTTCATGGTAAGTCCCTATATCTGGACCGGGAACCTGTTTCGGTTCATCCCTGTGTCAGACACGGATATTTTTCTTGTTTTTCCCTGTATCTGGGATGGGACTGTTTCCTGGTGAGTCACTATATCTGGACCGGGAACCTAATTCGGTTCATCCCTGTTTCAGACTCGGATATTTTTCTTGTTTTTCCCAGTATCTGGGATGGGACTTTTTCCTAGTGAGTCACTATATCTGGAACGGGTCCCTGTTTCTGTCTCGGTTATTTTTCTTTTTTTTCCCTGTATCTGGGAGTGGACTGTTTCCTGGTAAGTCACTATATCTGGACCGGGACCCTGTTTCGGTTCGTTCCTGTTTCTGACACTGATATTTTCCTTGTGAACCACTGTATCTGTGACGGGACAGTTTCCTGGTGAGTCATTATATCTGGACCGAGACCCTGTTTCTGTCTCGGATATTTTTCTTGTTTTTCCCTGTAACTGGGATGGGACTGTTTCCTGGTGAGTCACTATATCTGGACCGGGAACCTGTTTCGGTTCATCCCTGTTTCAGACTCGGATATTTTTCTTGTTTTTCCCTGTATCTGGGATGGGACAGTTTCCTGTAAGTCACTATATCTGGACCGGGACCCTGTTTAGTTCATTCCTGTTTCTGACTCGGATATTTTTCTTGTTTTTCCCTGTATCTGGGATGGGACTGTTTCCTGGTGAGTCACTGTATCTGGACTGAGACCCTATTTCTGTCTCGGATATTTTTCTTGTTTTTTCCTGTAACTCGGATGAGACAGTTTCCTGGTGAGTCACTATATCTGGACCGGTAACCTGTTTCGGTTATGTAACTCGGATGGGACTGTTTCCTGGTGAGTCACTATATCTGGATCGGGAACCTGTTTCGTTTCATCCCTGTGTCAGACTCGGATATTTCTCTTGTTTTTCCCTGTACCTGGGATGGGACTGTTTCTTGGTGAGTCACTATATCTGGACCGGGACCCTGTTTCTGTCTCGGATATTTTTCTTTTTTGTCCCTGTATCTGGGATGGGACTGTTTCCTGGTAAGTCACTATATCTGGACCGGGACCCTGTTTCGGTTCATTCCTGTTTCAGACTCGGATATTTTTCTTGTTTTTCCCTGTAACTGGGATGGGACTGTTTCCTGGTGAGTCACTATATCTGGACCGGGAACATGTTTCGGTTCATCCCTGTGTCAGACTCGGATAATTTTCTTGTTTTTCCCTGTATCTGGGATGAGACTGTTTCCTGGTGAGTCACTATATCTGTACCGGGACCCTGTTTTTGTCTCGGATATTTTTCTTGTTTTTCCCTGTATATGGGATGGGATTGTTTCCTGGTTTGTCACTATATCTGGACTGGGAACCTGTTTCGGTTCATCCCTGTTTCATCCTGGTGAGTCACTATATCTGGACTGGGAACCTGTTTCGGTTCATCCTTGTTTCAGACTCGGTTATTTTTCTTGTTTTTTTCTGTATCTGGGATGGGACAGTTTCCTGTAAGTCACTATATCTGGACCGGGACCCTGTTTCCGTTCATTCCTGTTTCTGACTCGGATATTTTTCTGGTTTTTCCCTGTATCTGGGATGGGACTGTTTCCTGGTGAGTCACTATATCTGGCCCGAGACCGTATTTCTGTCTCGGATATTTTTCTTGTTTTTCCCTGTAACTCGGATGGGACTGTTTCCTGGTGAGTCACTATATCTGGACCGGGAACCTGTTTCCTTTCATCCCTGTGTCAGACTCGGATATTTTTCTTGTTTTTCCCTGTATCTGGGATGGGACTGTTTCCTGGTGAGTCACTATATCTGTACCGGGACCCTGTTTTTGTCTCGGATATTTTTCTTGTTTTTTTCTTTATCTGGGATGGGACAGTTTCCTGTAAGTCACTATATCTGGACCGGGACCCTGTTTCCGTTCATTCCTGTTTCTGACTCGGATATTTTTCTGGTTTTTCCCTGTATCTGGGATGGGACTGTTTCCTGGTGAGTCACTATATCTGGCCCGAGACCGTATTTCTGTCTCGGATATTTTTCTTGTTTTTCCCTGTAACTCGGATGGGACTGTTTCCTGGTGAGTCACTATATCTGGACCGGGAACCTGTTTCGTTTCATCCCCGTGTCAGACTCGGATATTTTTCTTGTTTTTCCCTGTATCTGAGTTTCCTGGTGAGTCATTATATCTGGTCCGAGACCCTGTTTCGGTTTATCACTGTTTCTGTCGCGGATATTTTTCTATTTTTTCCCTAAATCTGGGATGGGACTGTTTCCTGGTGAGTCACTATATCTGGCCGAGACCCTATTTCTGTCTCGGATATTTTTCTTGTTTTTCCCTGTAACTGGGATGGGACTGTTTACTGGTGAGTCACTATATCTGGACCGGGACCCTGTTTCTGTCTCGGATTTTTTTCTTGTTTTTCCCTGTATCTGGGATGGGACTGTTTCCTGTTGAGTCACTATATCTGGACCTGGACCCTTTTTTGTCTCGGATATTTTTCTTGTTTTTCCTTGTATCTGGGATGGGACTGTTTCCTGGTGAGTCACTATATCTGGATCAGGACCCTGTTTCGGTTTATCCCTGTTTCTGACTCGGATATTTTTCTTATTCCTGGTGAGTTACTATATCTGGACCGGGACCCTGTTTCTGTCTAGAATATTTTTCTTGGTTTTCCCTGTATCTGGGATGGGACGGTTTCCTAGTGAGTCACTATATCTGGACCGGGAACCTGTTTCGGTTCATCCCTGTTTCTGACTCAGATATTCTCCTTTTTTTTCCCTGTATCTGCGATGGGACAGTTTCCTGTAAGTCACTATATCTGGATCGGGACCCTGTTTCAGTTCATTCCTGTTTCTGACTCGGATATTTTTCTTGTTTTTCCCTTTATCTGAGATGGGACTGCTTCCTGGTGAGTCACTATATCTGGAACGAGACCCTATTTCTGTCTCGGATATTTTTCTTGTTTTTCTCTGTAATTGGGATGGGACTGTTTCCTGGTGAGTCACTATATTTGGACCGGGAACCTGTTTCGGTTCATCCCTTTTTCAGACTCGGATATTTTTCTTGTTTTTCCCTGTATCTGGGATGGGACAGTTTCCTGTAAGTCATTATATCTGGACCGGGACCCAGTTTCAGTTCATTTTTGTTTCTGACTCTGATATTTTTCTTGTTTTTCCCTGTATCTTGGATGGGACTGTTTCCTGGTGAGTCACTATATCTGGACCGAGACCCTATTTCTGTCTCGAATATTTTTCTTGCTTTTCCCTGTAACTGGGATGGGACTGTTTCTTCGTGAGTCACTATATCTGGACCGGGAACCTGTTTCGGTTCATCCCTGTGTCAGACTCGGATATTTTTCTTGTTTTTCCCTGTATCTGGGATGAGACTGTTTCCTGGGGAGTCACTATATCTGGACCGGGACCCTGTTTCTGTCTCGAAAATTTTTCTTGTTTTTCCCTATATCTGGGATGGGACTGTTTCCTGTTGAGTCACTATATCTGGACCGGGACCCTGTTTCTGTCTCGAAAATTTTTCTTGTTTTTCCCTGCATCTGGGAAAGGACTGTTTCCTGGTGAGTCACTATATCTGGACCGGGACCCTGTTTCTGTCTCGGATATTTTTCTTTTTTTTCCCTGTATCTGGGAGTGGACTGTTTCCTGGTAAGTCACTATATCTGGACCGGGACCCTGTTTCGGTTTATTCCTGTTTCAGACTCGGATATTTTTCTTGTTTTTCCCAGTAACTGGGAAGGGACTGTTTCCTCGTGAGTCACTATATCTGGACCGGGAACCTGTTTCGGTTCATCCCTGTTTCCTGGTAAGTCACTTTATCTGGACCGGGATACTGTTTTTGTCTTGGATATTTTTCTATTTTTCCCTATATCTGGGATTGCACTGTTTCCTGGTGAGTCACTATATCTGGACCGAGTCCCTGTTTCTTTCTCGGATATTTTTCTTGTTTTTCCCTGTAACTGGATGGAAATGTTTCCTGGTGAGTCACTATATCTGGACCGGGACCCTGTTTCGGTTCATCGCTGTTTCTGACTCGGATATTTTTCTTGTTTTTCCCTGTATCTGGGATGGTACTGTTTCCTGGTGAGTCACTATATCTAGACCGGGACCCTGTTTCTGTCTCGGATATTTTTCTTTTTTTTCCCTGTATCTGGGAGTGGACTGTTTCCTGGTAAGTCACTATATCTGGACCGGGACCCTGTTTCGGTTTCGGATATTTTTCTTGTTTTTCCCTGTATCTGGGATGAGACTGTTTCCTGTTGAGTCACTATATCTGGACCGGGACCTTGTTTCTGTCTCGGATATTTTTCTTGTTTTTCCTTATATCTGGGATGGGACTGTTTCCTGGTGATTCACTATATCTGGACCGGGACCCTGTTTCGGTTCATCCCTGTTTCTGACTCGGATATTTTTCTTGTGGACCACTGTATCTGTGACGGGACAGTTTCCTGGTGAGTCACTATATCGGGACCGGGTCACTGTTTCGGTTCATTCCTGTTTCTGACTTGGATATTTTTCTTATTTTTCCCTGTATCTGGGATGAGACTTTTTCCTGCTGAGTCACTATCTGGTCCGGCACCCTGTTTCGGTTCATCCTTGTTTCTGACTCGGATATTTTTCTTGTGAACCATTGTATTTGTGACGGGACAGTTTCCTAGTGAGTAACTATATCTGGACCGGGACCTTGTTTCGGTTCATCCCTGTTTCTGACTCAGATATTTTACTTTTTTTTTCCCTGTAACTGGGACGGGACAGTTTCCTGTAAGTCACTATATCTGGACCGGGACCCTGTTTCAGTTCATTCCTGTTTCTGACTCGGATATTTTTCTTGTTTTTCCCTGTATCTGGGATTGGACTGTTTCCTGGTGAGTCACTATGTCTTGACCGGGACCCTGTTTCTGTCTCGGATATTTTTCTTATTTTTTCCCTGTATCTGGGATGGTACTGTTTCCTGGTGAGTCACTATATCTAGACCGGGACCCTGTTTCGGTTCATCCCTGTTTCTGACTCAGATATTTTTCTTTTTTTCCCGGTATCTGGGATGGGACAGTTTCCTGTAAGTCACTATATCTGGACCGGGACCCTGTTTCAATTCATTCCTTTTTCTGTCTCGGATATTTTTCTTGTTTTTCCCTGTATCTAGGATGGGACTGTTTCCTGGTGAGTCACTATATCTGGACCGGGACCCTGTTTCGGTTCATCCCTGTTTCTGACTCAGATATTTTTCTTTTTTTTCCCTGTATCTGGGATGGGACAGTTTCCTGTAAGTCACTATATCTGGACCGGGACCCTGTTTCAGTTCATTCCTGTTTCTGACTCTGATATTTTTCTTGTTTTTCCCTGTATCTGGGATGGGACTGTTTCCTGGTGAGTCACTATATCTGGACCGAGACCCTATTTCTGTCTCGGATATTTTTCTTGTTTTTCCCGGTAACTGGGATGGGACTGTTTCCTGGTGAGTCACTATATCTGGACCGGGAACCTGTTTCGGTTCATACCTGTTTCAGACTCGGATATTTTTGTTGTTTTTCCCTGTATCTGGGATGGGACAGTTTCCTGTAAGTCACTATATCTGGACCGGGACCCTGTTTCAGTTCATTCCTGTTTCTGACTCTGATATTTTTCTTGTTTTTCCCGGTATCTTGGATGGGACTGTTTCCTGGTGAGTCACTATATCTGGACCGAGACCCTATTTCTGTCTCGGATATTTTTCTTGTGTTTCCCTGTAACTGGGATGGGACTGTTTCCTGGTGAGTCACTATATCTGGACCGGGAACCTGTTTCGGTTCATCCCTGTTTCAGACTCGGATAATTTTCTTGTTTTTCCCTGTATCTGGGATGAGACTTTTTCCTGGTGAGTCACTATATCTGGACCGGGAACCTGTTTCGGTTCATCCCTACTTCAGACTCGGATATTTTTCTTGTTTTTCCCTGTATCTGGGATGGGACTGTTTCCTGGTGAGTCACTATATCTAGACCGGGACCCTGTTTCGGTTCATCCCTGTTTCTGACTCAGATATTTTTCTTTTTTTTCCCTTTATCTGGGATGGGACTGTATCCTGTAAGTCACTATATCTGGACCGGGACCCTGTTTCAGTTCAATGTAAGTCACTATATCTGGACCGGGACCGTGTTTCAGTTCATTCCTATTTCTGACTCGGATATTTTTCTTGTTTTTCCCTATATCTGGGATGGGACTGTTTCCTGTTGAGTCACTATATCTGAACCGGGACCCTGTTTCTGTCTCGAAAATTTTTCTTGTTTTTCCCTGCATCTGGGAAAGGACTGTTTCCTGGTGAGTCAATATATCTGGACCGGGACCCTGTTTCTGTCTCGGATATTTTTCTTTTTTTTCCCTGTATCTGGGAGTGGACATTTTCCTGGTAAGTCACTATATCTGGACCGGGACCCTGTTTCGGTTCATTCCTGTTTCTGACTCAGATATTTTCCTTGTGGACCACTGTATCTGTGACGGGACAGTTTCCTGGTGAGTCATTATATCTGGACCGAGACCCTGTTTCTGTCTCGGATATTTTTCTTGTTTTTCCCTGTAACTGGGATGGGACTGTTTCCTGGTGAGTCACTATATCTGGACCGGGAACCTGTTTCGGTTCATCCCTGTTTCAGACTCGGATATTTTTCTTGTTTTTCCCTGTATCTGGGATGGGACTGTTTCCTGGTGAATCACTATATCTGGATCGGCACCCTGTTTCTGTCTCGGATATTTTTCTTTTTTGTCCCTGTATCTGGGAGTGGACTGTTTCCTGGTAAGTCCACTTTACCCCTCATGCTTTAAAAACGTAGGAAAGACCTCNAGACTCGGATATTTTTCTTGTTTTTCCCTGTAACTGGGATGGGACTGTTTCCTCGTGAGTCACTATATCTGGACCGGGAACCTGTTTCGGTTCATCCCTGTTTCCTGGTAAGTGACTATATCTGTACCGGGAAACTGTTTTTGTCTTGGATATTTTTCTATTTTTCCCTGTATCTGGGATTGCACTATTTCCTGGTGAGTCACTATATATGGACCGAGTCCCTTTTTCTTTCTCGGATATTTTTCTTTTTTTTCCCTGTAACTGGATGGAAATGTTTCCTGGTGAGTCACTATATCTGGACCGGGACCCTGTTTCGGTTCATCCCTGTTTCTGACTCGGATATTTTTCTTGTTTTTCCCTGTAACTGGGATGGGACTGTTTCCTCGTGAGTCACTATATCTGGACCGGGAACCTGTTTCGGTTCATCCCTGTTTCCTGGTAAGTGACTATATCTGTACCGGGAAACTGTTTTTGTCTTGGATATTTTTCTATTTTTCCCTGTATCTGGGATTGCACTATTTCCTGGTGAGTCACTATATATGGACCGAGTCCCTTTTTCTTTCTCGGATATTTTTCTTTTTTTTCCCTGTAACTGGATGGAAATGTTTCCTGGTGAGTCACTATATCTGGACCGGGACCCTGTTTCGGTTCATCCCTGTTTCTGACTCGGATATTTTTCTTGTTTTTCCCTATAACTGGGATGGGACTGTTTCCTGCTGAGTCACTATATCTGGACCGGGAACCTGTTTCGGTTCATCCCTGTTTCAGACTCAGATATTTTTCTTGTTTTTCCCTGTATTTGGGATGGGACTGTTTCCTGGTGAGTCACTATATCTGGATCGGCACCCTGTTTCTGTCTCGGATATTTTTCTTTTTTGTCCCTTTATCTGGGAGAGGACTGTTTCCTGGTAAGTCACTATATCTGGACCGGGACCCTGTTTCGGTTCATCCCTGTTTCTGACTCAGATATTCTTCTTTTTTTTCCCTGTATCTGCGATGGGACAGTTTCCTGTAAGTCACTATATCTGGACCGGGACCCTGTTTCGGTTCATCTCTGTTTCAGACTCGGATATTTTTCTTGTTTTTCCCTGTATCTGGGATGGGACTGTTTCCTGGTGAGTCACTATATCTGGATCGGCACCCTGTTTCTGTCTCGG
>QAOA01001508.1:863191-912741 GCA_003255065.1 Cercis canadensis
ACCACTGTATCTGTGACGGGACAGTTTCCTGGTGAGTCATTATATCTGGACCGAGACCCTATTTCTGTCTCGGATATTTTTCTTGTTTTTCCCTGTAACTGGGATGGGACTGTTTCCTGCTGAGTCACTATATCTGGACCGGGAACCTGTTTCGGTTCATCCCTGTTTCAGACTCGGATATTTTTCTATTTTTTCCATGTATCTGGGATTGGACTGTTTCCTGATGAGTCACGATCTCTGGACCGGGACCCTGTGTCTTTCTCGGATATTTTTCTTGTTTTTCCCTGTATCTGGGATGAGACTGTTTCCTGTTGAGTCAGTATATCTGGACCGGGACCTTGTTTCTGTCTCGGATATTTTTCTTGTTTTTCCTTATATCTGGGATGGGACTGTTTCCTGGTGATTCACTATATCTGGACCAGGACTCTGTTTCGGTTCATCCCTGTTTCTGACTCGGATATTTTTCTTATTTTTCCCTATATCTGGGATGATATCTTTTTCCTGCTGAGTCACAGTATCTGGTCCGGGACCCTGTTTCGGTTCATCCTTCTTTCTGACTCGGATATTTTTCTTGTGAACCATTGTATTTGTGACGGGACAGTTTCCTGGTGACTCACTATATCTGGACCGGGACCCTGTTTCGGTTCATCCCTGTTTCTGACTCAGATATTTTTCTTTTTTTTCCCTGTATCTGGGATGGGACAGTTTCCTGTAAGTCACTATATCTGCACCGGGACCCTGTTCCAGTTCATTCCTGTTTCTGACTCGGATATTTTTCTTGTTTTTCCCTGTATCTGAGATGGGACTGTTTCCTGGTGAGTCACTATATCTGGACCGGGAACCTGTTTCGGTTCATACCTGTTTCAGACTCGGATATTTTTCTTGTTTTTCCCTGTATCTGGGATGGGACAGTTTCCTGTAAGTCACTATATCTGGACCGGGACCCTGTTTCAGTTCATTCCTGTTTCGGACTCTGATATTTTTCTTGTTTTTCCCTGTATCTTGGATGGGACTGTTTCCTGGTGAGTCACTATATCTGAACCGAGACCCTATTTCTCTCTCGGATATTTTTCCTGTTTTTCCCTGTAACTGGGATGGGACTGTTTCCTGGTGAGTCACTATATCTGGACCGGGAACCTGTTTCGGTTCATCCCTGTGTCAGACTCAGATATTTTTCTTGTTTTTCCCTGTATCTGGGATGAGACTGTTTCCTGGTGAGTCACTATATCTGGACCGGGACCCTGTTTCTGTCTCGGATATTTTTCTTGTTTTTCCCTGTATCTGGGATGGGACTGTTTCCTGGTGAGTCAGTATATCTGGAACGAGACCCTATTTCTGTCTCGGATATTTTTCTTGTATTTCGGTTCGTTCCTGTTTCTGACTCAGATATTTTCCTTGTGGACATCTGTATCTATGACGGGACAGTTTCCTGGTGAGTCATTATATCTGGACCGGGACCCTGTTTCGGTTCATCCCTGGTTCTGACTCGGATATTTTTCTATTTTTTCCCTGTATCTGGGATTGGACTGTTTCCTGGTGAGTCACTATATCTGGGCCGGGACCCTGTTTCTGTCTCGGATATTTTTCTTGTTTTTCCCTGTATCTGCGATGAGACTGTTTCCTGTTGAGTCACTATATCTGGTCCGGGACCTTGTTTCTGAATCGGATATTTTTCTTTTTTTTCCTTGTATCTGGGATGGGACTGTTTCTTGGTGAGTCACTATATCTGGACCGAGACCCTATTTCGGTTCATCCCTGTTTCTGACTCAGAAATTTTTCTTGTGGACCACTGTATCTGTGACGGGACAGTTTCCTGTTGAGTCACTATATCTGGACCGGTACCCTGTTTCTNTTTTTCCCTGTAACTAGGATGGGACTGTTTCCTGGTGAGTCACTATATCTGGACCGGGACCCTGTTTCGGTTCATCCCTGTTTCTGACTCGGATATTTTTCATGTGAACCACTGTATTTGTGACGGGACAATTTCCTGGTGAGTCATTATATCTGGACCGAGACCCTGTTTCGGTTCATCCCTGTTTCTGACTCGGATATTTATCTATTTTTTTCCTGTATCTGGGATGGGACTTTTTCCTGGTGAGTCACTATATCTGGACCGATACCCTATTTCTGTCTCGGATATATTTCTTGTTTTTCCCTGTAACTAGGATGGGACTGTTTCCTGGTGAGTCACTATATCTGGACCGGGACCCTGTTTCTGTCTTGGATATTTTTCTTGTTTTTCCCTCTATCTGGGATGGGACTGTTTCCTGGTGAGTCACTATATCTGGACCGGGACCCTGTTTCGGTTCATCTCTGTTTCTGACTCAGATATTTTTCTTTTTTTTCCCTGTATCTGGGATGGTACAGTTTCCTGTAAGTCACTATATTTGGACCGGGACCCTGTTTCAGTTCATTCCTGTTTCTGACTCGGATATTTTTCTTGTTTTTCCCTGTATCTGGGATGGGACTGTTTNAGTTACTATATCTGGACCGGGACGCTGTTTCGGTTCATCCCTGTTTCTGACTCGGATATTTTTCTATTTTTTCCATGTATCTGGGATTGGACTGTTTCCTGGTGAGTCACTATATCTGGACCGGGACCCTGTTTCTGTCTCGGATATTTTTCTGGTTTTTCTCTGTGTCTGGGATGAGACTGTTTCCTGTTGAGTCACTATATCTGGACCGGGACCTTGTTTCTGTCTCGGATATTTTTCTTGTTTTTCCTTATATCTGGGATGGGACTGTTTCCTGGTGATTCATTATATCTGGAACGGGACCCTGTTTCGGTTCATCCCTGTTTCTGACTCGGATATTTTTCTTGTGGACCACTGTATCTGTGACGGGACAGTTTCCTGGTGAGTCACTATATCGGGACCGGGACCCGGTTTCGGTTCATTCCTGTTTCTGACTCGGATATTTTTCTTATTTTTCCCTGTATCTGGGATGAGACTTTTTCCTACTGAGTCACAGTATCTGGTCCGGGACCCTGTTTCGGTTCATCCTTGTTTCTGACTCGGATATTTTCCTTGTGAACCACTGTATTAGTGACCGGACAGTTTCCTGGTGAGTCATTATATCTGGACCGGGACCCTGTTTCGGTTCATCCCTGTTTCTGACTCAGATATTTTTCTTTTTTTTCCATGTATCTGGGACGGGACAGTTTTCTGTAAGTCACTATATCTGGACCGGGACCCTGTTTCAGTTCATTCCTGTTTCTGACTCGGATATTTTTCTTGTTTTTCCCTGTAACTGGGAAAGGACTGTTTCCTGGTGAGTTACTATATCTGGACCGGGACGCTGTTTCGGTTCATCCCTATTTCTGACTCGGATATTTTTCAATTTTTTCCATGTATCTGGGATTGGACTGTTTCCTGGTGAGTCACTATATCTGGACCGGGACCCTGTTTCTGTCTCGGATATTTTTCTGGTTTTTCCCTGTGTCTGGGATGAGACTGTTTCCTGTTGAGTCACTATATCTGGACCGGGACCTTGTTTCTGTCTCGGATATTTTTCTTGTTTTTCCTTATATCTGGGATGGGACTGTTTCCTGGTGATTCACTATATCTGGACCGGGACCCTGTTTCGGTTCATCCCTGTTTCTGACTCAGATATTTTTCTTTTTTTTCCCTGTATCTGGGATGGGACAGTTTCCTGTAAGTCACTAAATCTGGACCGGGACCCTGTTTCAGTTCATTCCTGTTTCTGACTCGCTTATTTTTCTTGTTTTTCCCTGTAACTGGGATGGGACTGTTTCCTGAAGTCACAGTATCTGGTCCGGGACCCTGTTTCGGTTCATTCCTGTTTATGACACGGATATTTTTCTTGTTTTTCCCTGTAACTGGGATGGGACTGTTTCCTGGTGAGTTACTATATCTGGACCGGGACCCTGTTTCGGTTCATCCCTGTTTCTGACTCGGATATTTTTCTATTTTTTCCATGTATCTGGGATTGGACTGTTTCCTGGTGAGTCACTATATCTGGACCGGGACCCTGTTTCTGTCTCGGATATTTTTCTTGTTTTTCCATGTATCTGGGATGAGACTGTTTCCTGTTGAGTCACTATATCTGGACCGGGACCTTGTCTCTGTCTCGGATATTTTTCTTGTTTTTCCTTATATCTGGGATGGGACTGTTTCCTGGTGATTCACTATATCTGGACCGGGACCCTGTTTCGGTTCATCCCTGTTTCTGACTCGGATATTTTTCTTGTGGACCACTGTATCTGTGACGGGACAGTTTCCTGGTGAGTCACTATATCGGGACCGGGACCCTGTTTCGGTTCATTCCTGTTTCTGACTCGGATATTTTTCTTCTTTTTCCCTGTATCTGGGATGAGACTTTTTCCTGCTGAGTCACAGTATCTGGTCCGGGACCCTGTTTCGGTTCATCCTTGTTTCTGACTGGGATATTTTCCTTGTGAACCACTGTATTTGTGACGGGACAGTTTCCTGGTGAGTCACTATATCTGGACCGGGACCCTGTTTCGGTTCATCCCTGTTTCTGACTCAGATATTTTTCTTTTTTTTCCCTGTATCTGGGATGGGACAGTTTCCTGTAAGTCACTATATCTGGACCGGGACCCTGTTTCAGTTCATTCCTGTTTCTGACTCGGATATTTTTCTTGTTTTTCCCTGTAACTGGGATGGGACTGTTTCCTGGTGAGTTACTATATCTGGACCGGGACCCTGTTTCGGTTCATCCCTGTTTCTGACTCGGATATTTTTCTATTTTTTCCATGTATCTGGGATTGGACTGTTTCCTGGTGAGTCACTATATCTGGACCGGGACCCTGTTTCTGTCTCGGATATTTTTCTTGTTTTTCCCTGTATCTGGGATGAGACTGTTTCCTGTTGAGTCACTATATCTGGACCGGGACCTTGTTTCTGTCTCGGATATTTTTCTTGTTTTTCCTTATATCTGGGATGGGACTGTTTCCTGGTGATTCACTATATCTGGACCGGGACCCTGTTTCGGTTCATCCCTGTTTCTGACTCGGATATTTTTCTTGTGGACCACTGTATCTGTGACGGGACAGTTTCCTGGTGAGCCACTATATCGGGACCGGGACCCTGTTTCGGTTCATTCCTGTTTCTGACTCGGATATTTTTCTTATTTTTCCCTGTATCTGGGATGAGACTTTTTCCTGCTGAGTCACAGTATCTGGTCCGGGACCCTGTTTCGGTTCATCCTTGTTTCTGACTCGGATATTTTCCTTGTGAACCACTGTATTTGTGACGGGACAGGTTCCTGGTGAGTCAATATATCTGGACCGGGACCCTGTTTCAGTTCATTCCTGTTTCTGACTCGGATATTTTTCTTCTTTTTCCCTGTAACTGGGATGGGACTGTTTCCTGGTGAGTTACTATATCTGGACCGGGACCCTGTTTCGGTTTATCTCTGTTTCTGACTCGGATATTTTTCTATTTTTTCCATGTATCTGGATTGGAATTTTTCCTGGTGAGTCACTATATCTGGACTGGGACCCTGTTTCTGTCTCGGATATTTTTCTTACTTTTCCCTGTATCGGGGATGAGACTGTTTCCTGTTGAGTCACTATATCTGGACCGGGACCTTGTTTCTGTCTCGGATATTTTTCTTGTTTTTCCTTATATCTGGGATGGGACTGTTTCCTGGTGATTCACTATATCTGGACCGGGACCCTGTTTCGGTTCATCCCTGTTTCTGACACGGATATTTTTCTTATTTTTCCCTGTATCTGGGATGAGACTTTTTCCTGCTGAGTCACAGTAACTGGTCCGAGACCCTGTTTCGGTTCATCCTTGTTTCTGACTCGGATATTTTCCTTAGGGACCTTGTTTCTGTCTCGGATATTTTTCTTGTTTTTCCTTATATATGGGATAGGACTGTTTCCTGGTGATTCACTATATCTGGACCGGGACCCTGTTTCGGTTCATCCCTGTTTCTGACTCGGATATTTTTCTTATGGACCACTGTATCTGTGACGGGACAGTTTCCTGGTGAGTCACTATATCGGGACCGGGACCCTGTTTCGGTTCATTCCTGTTTCTGACTCGGATATTTTTCTTATTTTTCCCTGTATCTGGGATGAGACTTTTTCCTGCTGAGTCACAGTATCTGGTCCGGGACCCTGTTTCGGTTCATCCTTGTTTCTGACTCGGATATTTTCCTTGTGAACCACTGTATTTGTGACGGGACAGTTTCCTGGTGAGTCACTATATCTGGACCGGGACCCTGTTTCGGTTCATCCCTGTTTCTGACTAAGATATTTTTCTTTTTTTTCCCTGTATCTGGGATGAGACTTTTTCCTGCTGAGTCACAGTATCTGGTTCGGGACCCTGTTTCAGTTCATCTTTGTTTCTGACTCGGATATTTTCCTTGTGAACCACTGTATTTGTGACGGGACAGTTTTCTGGTGAGTCACTATATCTGGACCGGGACCCTGTTTCGGTTCATCCCTGTTTCTGACTCAGATATTTTTCTATTTTTTCCCTGTATCTTGGATGGGACAGTTTCCTGTAAGTCACTATATTCCTGGTGAGTCACTATATCTGGACCGGGACCCTGTTTCGGTTCATACCTTTTTCTGACTCAGATATTTTTCTTTTTTTTCCCTGTCTCTGGGATGGGACAGTTTCCTTTAAGTCACTATATCTGGACCGGGACCCTGTTTCAGTTCATTCCTGTTTCTGACTCGGATATTTTTCTTGTTTTTCCCTGTAACTGGGACGGGACTGTTTCTTGGTGAGTTACTATATCTGGACCGGGACCTTGTTTCGGTTCAACCCTGTTTCTGACTCGGATATTTTTCATGGGAACCACTATATCTGTGACGGGACAGTTTCCTGTTGAGTCACTACATCTGGACCGGGACCCTGTTTCGGTTCATCCCTTTTTCTGACTCAGAGACTATTTCCTGGTGAGTTACTATATCTGGACCGGGACCCTGTTTCGGTTCATCCCTGTTTCTGACTCGGATATTTTTCTATTTTTTCCACATATCTGGGATTGGACTGTTTCCTGGTGAGTCACTATATCTGGACCGGGACCCTGTTTCTGTCTCGGATATTTTTCTTGTTTTTCCCTGTATCTGGGATGAAAGTGTTTCCTGTTGAGTCACTATATCTGGACCGGGACCTTGTTTCTGTCTCAGATATTTTTCTTGTTTTTCCTTATATCTAGGATGGGACTGTTTCCTGGTGTTTCACTATATCTGGACCGGGACCCTGTTTCGGTTCATCCCTGTTTCTGACTCGGATATTTTTCTTTTGGACCACTGTATCTGTGACGGGACAGTTTCCTGGTGAGTCACTATATCGGGACCGGGACCCTGTTTCGGTTCATTCCTGTTTCTGACTCGGATATTTTTCTTATTTTTCCCTGTATCTGGGATGAGACTTTTTCCTGCTGAGTCACAGTATCTGGTCTGGGAACCTGTTTCGGTTCATCCTTGTTTCTGACTTGGATATTTTCCTTGTGAACCACTGTATTTCTGACGGGACAGTTTCCTGGTGCGTCACTATATCTGGACCGGGCCCCTGTTTCGGTTCATCCCTATTTCTGACTCAGATATATTTCTTTTTTTCCCCTGTATCTGGGATGGGACAGTTTCCTGTAAGTAACTATATCTGGACCGGGACCCTGTTTCAGTTCATTCCTGTTTCTGACTCGGATATTTTTCTTGTTTTTCCCTGTAACAGGGATGGGACTGTTTCCTGGTGAGTTACTATATCTGGACCGGGACCCTGTTTCGGTTCAACCCTGTTTCTGACTCGGATATTTTTCATGTGAACCACTGTATCTGTGACGGGACAGTTTCCTGGTGAGTCACTATATCTGGACCGGGACCCTGTTTCGGTTCATCCCTGTTTCTGACTCAGATATTTTTCTTTTTTTTCCCTGTATCTGGGATGGGACAGTTTCCTGTAAGTCACTATATCTGGACCGGGACCCTGTTTCGGTTCATCCCTGTTTCTGACTCGGATATTTTTCTTGTGGACCACTGTATCTGTGACGGGACAGTTTCCTGGTGAGTCACTATATCGGGACCGGGACCCTGTTTCGGTTCATTCCTGTTTCTGACTCGGATATTTTTCTTATTTTTCCCTGTATCTGGGATGAGACTTTTTCCTGCTGAGTCACAGTATCTGGTCCGGGACCCTGTTTCGGTTCATCCTTGTTTCTGACTCGGATATTTTTCTTGTGAACCACTGTATTTGTGACGGGACAGTTTCCTGGTGAGTCACTATATCTGGACCGGGACCCTGTTTCGGTTCATCCCTGTTTCTGACTCAGATATTTTTCTTTTTTTTCCCTGTATTTGGGATGGGACAGTTTCCTGTAAGTCACTATATCTGGATCGGGACCCTGTTTCAGTTCATTCCTGTTTCTGTCTCGGATATTTTTCCTGTTTTTCCCTGTATCTAGGATGAGACTGTTTCCTTTTGAGTCACTATATCTGGACCAGGACCTTGTTTCTGTCTCGGATATTTTTCTTGTTTTTCCTTATATCTGGGACGAGACTGTTTCCTGGTGATTCAGTATATGTGGACCGGGACCTTGTTTCGGTTCATCCCTGTTTCTGACTAGGATAATTTTCTTGTGGACCACTGTATCTGTGACGGGACAGTTTCCTGGTGAGTCAATATATCGGGACCGGGACCCTGTTTCGGTTCATTCCTGTTTCTGACTCGGATATTTTTCTTATTTTTCCCTGTATCTGGGATGAGACTTTTTCCTGCTGAGACACAGTATCTGGTCCGGGACCCTGTTTCGGTT
Organism: Cercis canadensis; assembly: GCA_003255065.1. Taxonomy (NCBI): domain Eukaryota; kingdom Viridiplantae; phylum Streptophyta; class Magnoliopsida; order Fabales; family Fabaceae; genus Cercis; species Cercis canadensis. The sequence goes on from QAOA01001508.1 coordinate 871,949, forward strand.
CATCCTTGTTTCTGACTCGGATATTTTTCTTGTGAACCACTGTATTTGTGACGGGACAGTTTCCTGGTGAGTAACTATATCTGGACCGGGACCCTGTTTCGGTTCATCCCTGTTTCTGACTCAGATATTTTTCTTTTTTTTTTCCCTGTATTTGGGATGGGACAGTTTCCTGTAAGTCACTATATCTAGACTGGGACCCTGTTTCAGTTCATTTCTGTTTCTGACTCGGATATTTTTCATTCATTCCTGTTTCTGACTCGGATATTTTTCTTATTTTTCCCTGTACGTGGGATGAGACTTTTTCCTCCTGAGTCACAGTATCTGGTCTGGGACCCTGTTTCGGTTCATCCTTGTTTCTGACTCGGATATTTTTCTTGTGAACCACTGTATTTGTGACGGGATAGTTTCCTGGTGAGTCACTATATCTGGACCGGGACCCTGTTTCAGTTCATTCCTGTTTCTGTCTCGGATATTTTTCTTGTTTTTCCCTGTATCTGGGATGAGACGGTTTCCTTTTGAGTCACTATATCTAGACCGGGACCTTGTTTCTGTCTCGGATATTTTTCTTGTTTTTCCTTATATCTGGGATGGGACTGTTTCCTGGTGATTCACTATATCTGGACCGGGACCCTGTTTCGGTTCATCCCTGTTTCTGACTCGGATATTTTTCTTGTGGACCACTGTATCTGTGACGGGACAGTTTCCTGGTGAGTCACTATATCGGGACCGGGACCCTGTTTCGGTTCATTCCTGTTTCTGAATCGGACATTTTTCTTATTTTTCCCTGTATCTGAGATGAGACTTTTTCCTGCTGAGTCACAGTATCTGGTCATATATCGGGACCGGGACCCTGTTTTGGTTCATTCCTGTTTCTGACTTGGATATTTTTCTTATTTTTTCCTGTATCTGGGATGAGACTTTTTCCTGCTGAGTCACAGTATCTGGTCCGGGACCCTGTTTCGGTCATCTTTGTCTCTGACTCGGATATTTTCCTCGTGAACCACTGTATTTGTGACGGGACAGTTTCCTGGTGAGTCACTATATCTGGACCGGGCCCCTGTTTCGGTTCATCCCTGTTTCTGACTCAGATATTTTTCTTTTTTTCCCCTGTATCTGGGATGGGACAGTTTCCTGTAAGTCACTATATCTGGACCGGGACCCTGTTTCAGTTCATTCCTGTTTCTGACTCGGATATTTTTCTTGTTTTTCCCTGTAACTGGGATGGGACTGTTTCCTGGTGAGTTACTATATCTGGACCAGGACCATGTTTCGGTTCAACCCTGTTTCTGACTAGGATATTTTTCATGTGAACCACTGTATCTGTGACGGGACAGTTTCCTGGTGAGTCACTATATCTGGACCGGGACCCTGTTTCGGTTCATCCCTGTTTCTGACTCAGATATTTTTCTTTTTTTTCCCTGTATTTGGGATGGGACAGTTTCCTGTAAGTCGCTATATCTGGACCGGAACCCTGTTTCAGTTCATTCCTGTTTCTGTCTCGGATATTTTTCTTATTCCTGTAAGTCACTATATCTGGACCGGGACCCTGTTTCAGTTCACTCCTGTTTCTGTCTCGGATATTTTTCTTTTTTTTCCATGTATCTGGGATGAGACTGTTTCCTGTTGAGTCACTATATCTGGACCGGGACCTTGTTTCTGTCTCGGATATTTTTCATGTTTTTCCTTATATCTGGGATGGGACTGTTTCCTGGTGATTCACTATATCTGGACCGGGACCCTGTTTCGGTTCATCCCTGTTTCTGACTCGGATATTTTTCTTGTGGACCACTGTATCTGTGACGGGACAGTTTCCTGGTGAGTCACTATATCGGGACCAGGACCCTGTTTCGGTTCATTCCAGTTTCTGACTCGGATATTTTTCTTATTTTTCCCTGTATCTGGGATGAGACTTTTTCCTGCTGAGTCACAGTATCTGGTCCGGGACCCTGTTTCGGTTCATCCTTGTTTCTGACTCGGATATTTTCCTTGTGAACCACTGTATTTGTGACGGGACAGTTTCCTGGTGAGTCACTATATCTGGACCGGGACCCTGTTTCGGTTCATCCCTGTTTCTGACTCGGATATTTTTCTTGTGAACCACTGTATCTGTGACGATACAGTTTCCTGGTGACTGACTATATCTGGACCGTGACCATGTTTTTGTTCATTCCTGTTTCTGACTCGGATATTTTTCTTATTTTTCCCTGTATCTGGGATAGGACTGTTTCCTGGTGAGTCACTATATCTGGACTGGGACCCTGTTTCGGTTCATCCCTGTTTCTGACTCGGATATTTTTCTTGTGAACCACTGTATCTGTGACGGGACAGTTTCCTGGTGACTCACTATATCTGGACCGGGACCCTGTTTCGGTTCATTCCTGTTTCTGACTCGGATATTTTTCTTATTTTTCCCTCTATCTGGGATAGGACTGTTTCTTGGTGAGTCACTAAATCTGGACTGGGACCCTGTTTCGGTTCATTTCTGTTTCTGACTCGGATATTTTACTTGTGAACCAATGTGTCTGTGACGGGACAGTTTCCTGGTGACTCACTATATCTGGACCGGGACCCTGTTTCTGTCTCGGATATTATTCTTGTTTGTCCCTGTATCTGGGAGGAGACTGTTTCCTGTTGAGTCACTATATCTGGACCTGGACCTTGTTTCTGTCTCGGATATTTTTCTTGTTTTTCCTTATATCTGGGATGAGACTGTTTGCTGGTGATTCACTATATCTGGACCGTGACCCTGTTTCGGTTCATCTCTGTTTTTGACTCGGATATTTTTTTTTTGGACCACTGTATCTGTGACGGGACAGTTTCCTGGTGAGTCACTATATCGAGACCGGGACCCTGTTTCGGTTCATTCCTGTTTCTGACTCGGATATTTTTCTTATTTTTCCCTGTATCTGGGATGAGACTTTTTCCTGCTGAGTCACAGTATCTGGTCCGGGACCCTGTTTAGGTTCATCCTTGTTTCTGACTCGGACATTTTCCTCGTGAACCACTGTATTTGTGACGGGACAGTTTCCTAGTGAGTCACTATATCTGGACCGGGCCCCTGTTTCGGTTCATCCTTGTTTCTGACTCAGATATTTTTCTTTTTTTTCCCTGTATCTGGGATGGGACAGTTTCCTGTAAGTCACTATATCTGGACCGGGACCCTGTTTAAGTTCATTCCTGTTTCTGTCTCGGATATTTTTCTTGTTTTTCCCTGTATCTGGGATGAGACTGTTTCCTTTTGAGTCACTATATCTGCACCGGGACCTTGTTTCTGTCTCGGAAATTTTTCTTGTTTTTCCTTATATCTGGGATGGGACTGTTTCCTGGTGATTCACTATATCTGGACCGGGACCCTGTTTCGGTTCATCCCTGTTTCTGACTCGGATATTTTTCTTGTGGACCACTGTATCTGTGACGGGACAGTTTCCTGGTGAGTCACTATATCGGGACCGGGACCCTGTTTCGGTTCATTCCTGTTTCTGACTCGGATATTTTTCATATTTTTTCCTTTATCTGGGATGAGACTTTTTCCTGCTGAGTCACAGTATCTGGTCCGGGACCCTGTTTCGGTTCATCCTTGTTTCTGACTCGGATATTTTCCTTGTGAACCACTGTATTTGTGACTGGACAGTTTCCTGGTGAGACACTATATCTGGACCGGGACCCTGTTTCGGTTCATCCCTGTTTCTGACTCAGATAATTTTCTTTTTTTTCCCTGTATCTGGGATGGGACAGTTTCCTGTAAGTCACTATATCTGGACCGGGACCCTGTTTCGGTTCACCCTGTTTCTGACTCGGATATTTTTTTATTTTTTCCATGTATCTGGGATTGGACTGTTTCCTGGTGAGTCACTATATTTGGACCGGGACCCTGTTTCTGTCTCGGATATTTTTCTTGTTTGTCCCTGTATCTGGGAGGAGACTGTTTCCTGTTGAGTCACTATATCTGGACCTGGACCTTGTTTCTGTCTCGGATATTTTTCTTGTTTTTCCTTATATCTGCAATGAGACTGTTTCCTGGTGATTCACTATATCTGGACCGGGACCCTGTTTCGGTTCATCTCTGTTTTTGACTCGGATATTTTTCTTTTGGACCACTGTATCTGTGACGGGACAGTTTCCTGGTGAGTCACTATATCGAGACCGGGACCCTGTTTTGGTTCATTCCTGTTTCTGACTCGGATATTTTTCTTGTTTTCCCTGTATCTGGGATGAGACTGTTTATCTGGACCGGGACCCTGTTTCGGTTCAACCCTGTTTCTGACTCGGACATTTTTCATGTGAACCACTGAATCTGTGACGGGAGAGTTTCCTGCTGAGTGACAGTATCTGGTCCGGGACCTTGTTTCGGTTCATCCTTGTTTCTGACTCGGATATTTTCCTCGTGAACCACTGTATTTGTGACGGGACAGTTTCCTGGTGAGTCAGTATATCTGGACCGGGCCCCTGTTTCGGTTCATCCTTGTTTCTGACTCAGATATTTTTCTTTTTTTTCCCATGTATCTGGGATGGGACAGTTTCCTGTAAGTCACTATATCTGGACCGGGACCCTGTTTCGGTTCATACCTGTTTCTGACTCGGATATTTTTCTTGTTTTTCCCTGTAACTGGGATGGGACTGTTTCCTGGTGAGTTACTATATCTGGACCGGGACCCTGTTTCGGTTCAACCCTGTTTCTGACTCGGATATTTTTCATGTGAACCACTGTATCTGTGACGGGACAGTTTCCTGGTGAGTCACTATATCTGGACCGGGACCCTGTTTCGGTTCATCCCTGTTTCTGACTCAGATATTTTTCTTTTTTTTCCCTGTATCTGGGATGGGACAGTTTCCTGTAAGTCACTATATCTGGACCGGGACCCTGTTTCAGTTCATTCCTGTTTCTGACACAGATATTTTTCTTGTTTTTCGCTGTATCTGGGATGGGACTGTTTCCTATTTCTGTCTCGGATATTTTTCTTGTTTTTCCCTGTATCTGAGATGAGACTGTTTCCTTTCGAGTCACTATATCTGGACCGGGACCATGTTTCTGTCTCAGATATTTTTCTTGTTTTTCCTTATATCTAGGATGGGACTGTTTCCTGGTGATTCACTATATCTGGACCGGGACCCTGTTTCGGTTCATCCCTGTTTCTGACTCGGATATTTTTCTTGTGGACCACTGTATCTGTGACGGGACAGTTTCCTGGTGAGTCACTATATCGGGACCGGGACCCTGTTTCGGTTCATTCCTGTTTCTGACTCGGATATTTTTCTTATTTTTCCCTGTATCTGGGATGAGACTTTTTCCTGCTGAGTCACAGTATCTGGTCCGGGACCCTGTTTCGGTTCATCCTTGTTTCTGACTCGGATATTTTCCTTGTGAACCACTGTATTTGTGACGGGACAGTTTCCTGGTGAGTCACTATATCTGGACCGGGACCCTGTTTCGGTTCATCCCTGTTTCTGACTCAGATATTTTTCTTTTTTTTCCCTGTATCTGGGATGGGACAGTTTCCTGTAAGTCACTATATCTGGACCGAGACCCTGTTTCAGTTCATTACTGTTTCTGACTCGGATATTTTTCTTGTTTTTCCCTGTAACTGGGACGGGACTGTTTCCTGGTGAGTTACTATATCTGGATCGGGGCCCTGTTTCGGTTCAACCTGTTTCTGACTTGGATATTTTTCATGTGAACCACTATATCTGTGACGGGACAGTTTCCATCGGTTCAACCCTGTTTCTGACTCGGATATTTTTCATGTGAACTACTATATCTGTGACGGGACAGTTTCCTGGTGAGTCACTATATCTGGACCGGGACCCTGTTTCGGTTCATCCCTTTTTCTGACTCAGATATTTTTCTTTTTTTTCTCTGTATTTGGGATGGGACAGTTTCCTGTAAGTCACTATATCTGGACCGGGACCCTGTTTCAGTTCATTCCTGTTTCTGTCTCGGATATTTTTCTTGTTTTTCCCTGTATCTGGGATGAGACTGTTTCCTTTTGAGTCACTATATCTGGACCGGGACCATGTTTCTGTCTCAGATATTTTTCTTGTTTTTCCTTATATCTAGGATGGGACTGTTTCTTGGTGATTCACTATATCTGGAATATTTTTCATGTGAACCACTGTATCTGTGACGGGACAGTTTCCTTGTGAGTCACTATATCTGGACCGGTTCCTGTTTCGGTTCATCCCTGTTTCTGACTCGGATATTTTTCTTGTGGACCACTGTATCTGTGACGGGACAGTTTCCTGGTGAGTCACTATATCGGAACCGGGACCATGTTTCGGTTCATTCCTGTTTCTGACTCAGATATTTTTCTTATTTTTCCCTGTATCTGGGATGAGACTTTTTCCTGCTGAGTCACAGTATCTGGTCCGGGACCCTGTTTCGGTTCATCCTTGTTTCTGACTCGGATATTTTCCTTGTGAACCACTGTATTTGTGACGGGACAGTTTCCTGGTGAGTCAGTATATCTGGACCGGGCCCCTGTTTCGGTTCATCCCTGTTTCTGACTCAGATATTTTTTTTTTTCCCCTGTATCTGGGATGGGACAGTTTCTTGTGAGTCACTATATCTGGACCGGGACCCTGTACCTGGTGAGTCACTATATCTGGACCGGGACCCTGTTTCTGTCTCGCATATTTTTCATGTTTTTCCCTGTATCTGAGATGGGACTGTTTCCTGGTGAGTCACTATATCTGGACCGGGACCCTGTTTCTGTCTCGGATACTTTTCTTTTTTTTCCCTGTATCTGGGATGGGACCGTTTCCTGATGAGTCACTATATCTGGACCGGGACCCTATTTCTGTCTCGGATACTTTTCTTTTTTTTCCCTGTATCTGGGAGTGGACAGTTTCCTGGTAAGTCACTATATCTGGATCGGGAACCTGTTTTGGTTCATTCCTGTTTCTGACTCAGATATTTTCCTTGTGGACCACTGTATCTGTGACGGGACAGTTTCCTGGTGAGTCATTATATCTGGACCGAGACCCTGTTTCTGTCTCGGATATTTTTCTTGTTTTTCCCTGTAACTGGGATGGGACTGTTTCCTGGTGAGTCACTATATCTGGACCGGGAACCTGTTTCGGTTCATCCCTGTTTCAGACTCGGATATTTTTCTTGTTTTTCCCTGTATCTGGGATGGGACTGTTTCCTGGTGAGTCACTATATCTGGACCGGGACCCTGTTTCGGTTCATTCCTGTTTCAGACTCGGATATTTTTCTTGTTTTTCCCTGTATCTGGGATGGGACTGTTTCCTGGTGAGTCACTATATCTGGACCGAGAACCTGTTTCGGTTCATTCCTGTTTCAGACTCGGATATTTTTCTTGTTTTTCCCTGTAACTGGGATGGGACTGTTTCCTGTTAAGTCACTATATAAGGACCGGGAACCTGTTTCTGTTCATCCCTGTTTCAGACTCGGATATTTTTCTTGTTTTTCCCTGTATCTGGGATGGGATTGTTTCCTGGTGAGTCACTATATCTGGACCGAGACCCTATTTCTGTCTCGGATATTTTTCTTGTTTTTCCCTGTAACTGGGATGGGACTGTTTCCTGGTGAGTCACTATATCTGGACCGGGAACCTGTTTCGGTTCATCCCTGTGTCAGACTCGGATATTTTTCTTGTTTTTCCCTGTATCTGGGATGAGACTGTTTCCTGGTGAGTCACTATATCTGGACCGGGACCCTGTTTCGGTTTCGGATATTTTTCTTTTTTTCCCTGTATCTGGGAGTGGACTGTTTCCTGGTAAGTCACTATATCTGGACCGGGACCCTGTTTCGGTTCATTCCTGTTTCTGACCCAGATATTTTCATTGTGGACCACTGTATCTGTGACGGGACAGTTTCCTGGTGAGTCATTATATCTGTACCGGCACCCTGTTTCGGTTCATCCCTGTTTCTGACTCGGATATTTTTCTTGTTTTTCCATGTATCTGGGATGGGACTGTTTCCTGGTAAGTCACTATATCTGGACCGGGACCCTGTTTCTGTCTAGGATATTTTTCTTGTTTTTCCCTGTATCTGGGATGGGACTGTTTCCTGGTGAGTCACTATATCTGGACCGGGACCCTGTTTCTGTCTCGGATATTTTTCTTGTTTTTCCCTGTATCTGGGATGAGACTATTTCCGGTTGAGTCACTATATCTGGACCGGGACCTTGTTTCTGTCTCGGATATTTTTCTTGTTTTTCCTTATATCTGGGATGGGACTGTTTCCTGGTGATTCACTATATCTGGACCGGGACCCTGTTTCGGTTCATCCCTGTTTCTGACTCGGATATTTTTCTTGTGGACCACTGTATCTGTGACGGGACAGTTTCCTGGTGAGTCACTATATCGGGACCGGGACCCTGTTTCGGTTCATTCCTGTTTCTGACTCGGATATTTTTCTTATTTTTCCCTGTATCTGGGATTAGGCTTTTTCCTGCTGAGTCACAGTATTTGGTTCGGGACCCTGTTTCGGTTCATTCTTGTTTCTGACTCGGATATTTTCCTTTTGAACCACTGTATTTGTGACGGGACAGTTTCCTGGTGAGTCACTATATCTGGACCGAGACTCTGTTTCGGTTCATCCCTGTTTCTGACTCAGATATTTTTCTTTTTTTTCCCTGTATCTGGGATGGGACAGTTTCCTGTAAGTCACTATATCTGGACCGGGACCCTGTTTCAGTTCATTCCTGTTTCTGACTCGGATATTTTTCTTGTTTTTCCCTGTAACTGGGATGGGACTGTTTCCTGGTGAGTTACTATATCTGGACCGGGACCCTGTTTCGGTTCATCCCTGTTTCTGACTCGGATATTTTTCTATTTTTTCCATGTATCTGGGATTGGACTGTTTCCTGGTGAGTCACTATATCTGGACCGGGACCCTGTTTCTGTCTCGGATATTTTTCTTGTTTTTCCCTGTATCTGGGATGAGACTGTTTCCTGTTGAGTCACTATATCTGGACCGGGACCTTGTTTCTGTCTCGGATATTTTTCTTGTTTTTCCTTATATCTGGGATGGGACTGTTTCCTGGTGATTCACTATATCTGGACCGGGACCCTGTTTCGGTTCATCCCTGTTTCTGACTCGGATATTTTTCTTGTGGACCACTGTATCTGTGACGGGACAGTTTCCTGGTGAGTCACTATATCGGGACCGGGACCCTGTTTCGGTTCATTCCTGTTTCTGACTCGGATATTTTTCTTATTTTTCCCTGTATCTGGGATGAGACTTTTTCCTGCTGAGTCACAGTATCTGGTCCGGGACCCTGTTTCGGTTCATCCTTGTTTCTGACTCGGATATTTTCCTTGTGAACCACTGTATTTGTGACGGGACAGTTTCCTGGTGAGTCACTATATCTGGACCGGGACCCTGTTTCGGTTCATCCCTGTTTCTGACTCAGATATTTTTCTTTTTTTTCCCTGTATCTGGGATGGGACAGTTTCCTGTAAGTCACTATATCTGGACCGGGACCCTGTTTCAGTTCATTCCTGTTTCTGACTCGGATATTTTTCTTGTTTTTCCCTGTAACTGGGATGGGACTGTTTCCTGGTGAGTTACTATATCTGGACCGGGACCCTGTTTCGGTTCATCCCTGTTTCTGACTCGGATATTTTTCTATTTTTTCCATGTATCTGGGATTGGACTGTTTCCTGGTGAGTCACTATATCTGGACCGGGACCCTGTTTCTGTCTCGGATATTTTTCTTGTTTTTCCCTGTATCTGGGATGAGACTGTTTCCTGTTGAGTCACTATATCTGGACCGGGACCTTGTTTCTGTCTCGGATATTTTTCTTGTTTTTCCTTATATCTGGGATGGGACTGTTTCCTGGTGATTCACTATATCTGGACCGGGACCCTGTTTCGGTTCATCCCTGTTTCTGACTCGGATATTTTTCTTGTGGACCACTGTATCTGTGACGGGACAGTTTCCTGGTGAGTCACTATATCGGGACCGGGACCCTGTTTCGGTTCATTCCTGTTTCTGACTCGGATATTTTTCTTATTTTTCCCTGTATCTGGGATGAGACTTTTTCCTGCTGAGTCACAGTATCTGGTCCGGGACCCTGTTTCGGTTCATCCTTGTTTCTGACTCGGATATTTTCCTTGTGAACCACTGTATTTGTGACGGGACAGTTTCCTGGTGAGTCACTATATCTGGACCGGGACCCTGTTTCGGTTCATCCCTGTTTCTGACTCAGATATTTTTCTTTTTTTTCCCTGTATCTGGGATGGGACAGTTTCCTGTAAGTCACTATATCTGGACCGGGACCCTGTTTCAGTTCATTCCTGTTTCTGACTCGGATATTTTTCTTGTTTTTCCCTGTAACTGGGATGGGACTGTTTCCTGGTGAGTTACTATATCTGGACCGGGACCCTGTTTCGGTTCATCCCTGTTTCTGACTCGGATATTTTTCTATTTTTTCCATGTATCTGGGATTGGACTGTTTCCTGGTGAGTCACTATATCTGGACCGGGACCCTGTTTCTGTCTCGGATATTTTTCTTGTTTTTCCCTGTATCTGGGATGAGACTGTTTCCTGTTGAGTCACTATATCTGGACCGGGACCTTGTTTCTGTCTCGGATATTTTTCTTGTTTTTCCTTATATCTGGGATGGGACTGTTTCCTGGTGATTCACTATATCTGGACCGGGACCCTGTTTCGGTTCATCCCTGTTTCTGACTCGGATATTTTTCTTGTGGACCACTGTATCTGTGACGGGACAGTTTCCTGGTGAGTCACTATATCGGGACCGGGACCCTGTTTCGGTTCATTCCTGTTTCTGACTCGGATATTTTTCTTATTTTTCCCTGTATCTGGGATGAGACTTTTTCCTGCTGAGTCACAGTATCTGGTCCGGGACCCTGTTTCGGTTCATCCTTGTTTCTGACTCGGATATTTTCCTTGTGAACCACTGTATTTGTGACGGGACAGTTTCCTGGTGAGTCACTATATCTGGACCGGGACCCTGTTTCGGTTCATCCCTGTTTCTGACTCAGATATTTTTCTTTTTTTTCCCTGTATCTGGGATGGGACAGTTTCCTGTAAGTCACTATATCTGGACCGGGACCCTGTTTCAGTTCATTCCTGTTTCTGACTCGGATATTTTTCTTGTTTTTCCCTGTAACTGGGATGGGACTGTTTCCTGGTGAGTTACTATATCTGGACCGGGACCCTGTTTCGGTTCATCCCTGTTTCTGACTCGGATATTTTTCTATTTTTTCCATGTATCTGGGATTGGACTGTTTCCTGGTGAGTCACTATATCTGGACCGGGACCCTGTTTCTGTCTCGGATATTTTTCTTGTTTTTCCCTGTATCTGGGATGAGACTGTTTCCTGTTGAGTCACTATATCTGGACCGGGACCTTGTTTCTGTCTCGGATATTTTTCTTGTTTTTCCTTATATCTGGGATGGGACTGTTTCCTGGTGATTCACTATATCTGGACCGGGACCCTGTTTCGGTTCATCCCTGTTTCTGACTCGGATATTTTTCTTGTGGACCACTGTATCTGTGACGGGACAGTTTCCTGGTGAGTCACTATATCGGGACCGGGACCCTGTTTCGGTTCATTCCTGTTTCTGACTCGGATATTTTTCTTATTTTTCCCTGTATCTGGGATGAGACTTTTTCCTGCTGAGTCACAGTATCTGGTCCGGGACCCTGTTTCGGTTCATCCTTGTTTCTGACTCGGATATTTTCCTTGTGAACCACTGTATTTGTGACGGGACAGTTTCCTGGTGAGTCACTATATCTGGACCGGGACCCTGTTTCGGTTCATCCCTGTTTCTGACTCAGATATTTTTCTTTTTTTTCCCTGTATCTGGGATGGGACAGTTTCCTGTAAGTCACTATATCTGGACCGGGACCCTGTTTCAGTTCATTCCTGTTTCTGACTCGGATATTTTTCTTGTTTTTCCCTGTAACTGGGATGGGACTGTTTCCTGGTGAGTTACTATATCTGGACCGGGACCCTGTTTCGGTTCATCCCTGTTTCTGACTCGGATATTTTTCTATTTTTTCCATGTATCTGGGATTGGACTGTTTCCTGGTGAGTCACTATATCTGGACCGGGACCCTGTTTCTGTCTCGGATATTTTTCTTGTTTTTCCCTGTATCTGGGATGAGACTGTTTCCTGTTGAGTCACTATATCTGGACCGGGACCTTGTTTCTGTCTCGGATATTTTTCTTGTTTTTCCTTATATCTGGGATGGGACTGTTTCCTGGTGATTCACTATATCTGGACCGGGACCCTGTTTCGGTTCATCCCTGTTTCTGACTCGGATATTTTTCTTGTGGACCACTGTATCTGTGACGGGACAGTTTCCTGGTGAGTCACTATATCGGGACCGGGACCCTGTTTCGGTTCATTCCTGTTTCTGACTCGGATATTTTTCTTATTTTTCCCTGTATCTGGGATGAGACTTTTTCCTGCTGAGTCACAGTATCTGGTCCGGGACCCTGTTTCGGTTCATCCTTGTTTCTGACTCGGATATTTTCCTTGTGAACCACTGTATTTGTGACGGGACAGTTTCCTGGTGAGTCACTATATCTGGACCGGGACCCTGTTTCGGTTCATCCCTGTTTCTGACTCAGATATTTTTCTTTTTTTTCCCTGTATCTGGGATGGGACAGTTTCCTGTAAGTCACTATATCTGGACCGGGACCCTGTTTCAGTTCATTCCTGTTTCTGACTCGGATATTTTTCTTGTTTTTCCCTGTAACTGGGATGGGACTGTTTCCTGGTGAGTTACTATATCTGGACCGGGACCCTGTTTCGGTTCAACCCTGTTTCTGACTCGGATATTTTTCATGTGAACCACTGTATCTGTGACGGGACAGTTTCCTGGTGAGTCACTATATCTGGACCGGGACCCTGTTTCGGTTCATCCCTGTTTCTGACTCAGATATTTTTCTTTTTTTTCCCTGTATTTGGGATGGGACAGTTTCCTGTAAGTCACTATATCTGGACCGGGACCCTGTTTCAGTTCATTCCTGTTTCTGTCTCGGATATTTTTCTTGTTTTTCCCTGTATCTGGGATGAGACTGTTTCCTTTTGAGTCACTATATCTGGACCGGGACCATCTTTCTGTCTCAGATATTTTTCTTGTTTTTCCTTATATCTAGGATGGGACTGTTTCCTGGTGATTCACTATATCTGGACCGGGACCCTGTTTCGGTTCATCCCTGTTTCTGACTCGGATATTTTTCTTGTGGACCACTGTATCTGTGACGGGACAGTTTCCTGGTGAGTCACTATATCGGGACCGGGACCCTGTTTCGGTTCATTCCTGTTTCTGACTCGGATATTTTTCTTATTTTTCCCTGTATCTGGGATTAGACTTTTTCCTGCTGAGTCACAGTATCTGGTCCGGGACCCTGTTTCGGTTCATCCTTGTTTCTGACTCGGATATTTTTCTTGTGAACCACTGTATTTGTGACGGGACAGTTTCCTGGTGAGTCACTATATCGGGACCGGGACCCTGTTTCGGTTCATTCCTGTTTCTGACTCGGATATTTTTTTTATTTTTCCCTGTATGTGGGATTAGACTTTTTCCTGCTGAGTCACAGTATCTGGTCCGGGACCCTGTTTCGGTTCATCCTTGTTTCTGACTCGGATATTTTTCTTGTGAACCACTGTATTTGTGACGGGACAGTTTCCTGGTGAGTCACTATATCTGGACCGGGACCCTGTTTCGGTTCATCCCTGTTTCTGACTCAGATATTTTTCTTTTTTTTCCCTGTATCTGGGATGGGACAGTTTCCTGTAAGTCACTATATCTGGACCGGGACCCTGTTTCAGTTCATTCCTGTTTCTGACTCGGATATTTTTCTTGTTTTTCCCTGTAACTGGGACGGCACTGTTTCCTGGTAAGTTACTATATCTGGATCGGGGCCCTGTTTCGGTTCAACCTGTTTCTGACTCGGATATTTTTCATGTGAACCACTATATCTGTGACGGGACAGTTTCCTGTTGAGTCACTATATCTGGACCGGGACCCTGTTTCGGTTCATCCCTGTTTCTGACTCAGATATTTTTCTTTTTTTTCCCTGCATTTGGGATGGGACAGTTTACTGTAAGTCACTATATCTGGACCGAAACCCTGTTTCTGTCTCGGATATTTTTCTTCTTTTTCCCTGTATCTGGGATGAGATTGTTTCCTTTTGAGTCACTATATCTGGACCGGGACCTTGTTTCTGTCTCGGATATTTTTCTTGTTTTTCCTTACATCTGGGATGGGACTGTTTCCTGGTGATTCACTATATCTGGACCGGGACCCTGTTTCGGTTCATCCCTGTTTCTGACTCGGATATTTTTCTTGTGGACCAGTGTATCTGTGACGGGACAGTTTTCTGGTGAGTCACTATATCGGGACCGGGAGCCTGTTTCGGTTCATCCCTGTTTCTGACTCAGAAATTTTTCTTTTTATGGACCGGGACCCTGTTTCTGTCTCGGATATTTTTCTTGTTTTTCCGTCTATCTGGGATGAGACTGTTTCCTGTTAAGTCACTATATCTGAACCGGGACCTTGTTTCTGTCTCGGATATTTTTCTTGTTTTTCCTTATATCTGGGATGGGACTGTTTCCTGGTGATTCACTATATCTGGACCGGGACCCTGTTTCGGTTTATCCCTGTTTCTGACTCGGATATCTTTCTTGCGGACCACTGTATATGTGACGGGACAGTTTCCTGGTGAGTCACTATATCGGGACCGGGACCCTATTTCGGTTCATTCCTGTTTCTGACTCGGATATTTTTCTTATTTTTCCCTGTATCTGGAATGAGACTTTTTCCTGCTGGGTCACAGTATCTGGTCCGGGACCCAGTTTCAGTTCATTCCTTTTTCTGACTCGGATATTTTTCTTGTTTTTAAGTCACTATATCTGGACCGGGACCCTGTTTCTGTTTCGGATATTTTGCTTGTTTTTCCCAGTATCTGGGATGCGACAGTTTCCTGTAAGTCACTATATCTGGACCGGGACCCTGTTTCAGTTCATTCCTGTTTCTGTCTCGGATATTTTTCTTGTTTTTCCCTGTAACTGGGATGAGACTTTTTCCTGCTGAGTCACTATACCTGGACCGGGAACCTGTTTCGGTTCATCCCTGTTTCAGACTCGGATATTTTTCTTCTTTTTCCCTGTATCTGGGATGAGACTGTTTCCTGGTGAGTCACTATATCTGGACCGGGACCCTGTTTCTGTCTCGGATATTTTTCTTGTTTTTCCCTGTATCTGGGATGGTACTGTTTCCTGGTGAGTCACTATATCTAGACCGGGACCCTGTTTCGGTTCATCCCTGTTTCTGACTCAGATATTTTTCTTTTTTTTCCCTGTATCTGGGATGGGACAGTTTCCTGGTGAGTCACTATATCTGGACCGGGACCCTGTTTCAGTTCATTCCTGTTTCTGACTCAGATATTTTCCTTGTGGACCGCTGTATCTGTGACGGGACAGTTTCCTGGTGAGTCATTATATCTGGACCGAGACCCTGTTTCTGTCTCGGATATTTTTCTTGTTTTTCCCTGTAACTGGGATGGGACTGTTTCCTGGTGAGTCACTATATCTGGACCGGGACCCTGTTTCTGTCTCGGATATTTTTCTTGTTTTTCCCTGTATCTGGGATGGTACTGTTTCCTGGTGAGTCACGATATCTAGACCGGGACCCTGTTTCGGTTCATCCCTGTTTTTGACTGAGAAATTTTTCTTTTTTTTCCCTGTATCTGGGATGGGACAGTTTCCTGTAAGTCACTATATCTGGACCGGGACCCTGTTTCAGTTCATTCCTGTTTCTGTCTCGGATATTTTTCTTGTTTTTCCCTGTATCTAGGATGGGACTGTTTCCTGGTGAGCCAATATATCTGGACCGGGACCCTGTTTCGGTTCATCCCTGTTTCTGACTCAGATATTTTTCTTTTTTTTTTCCCTGTATCTGAGGTGAGACAGTTTCCTGTAAGTCACTAGGATGGGACGGTTTCTTGTAAGTCACTATATCTGGACCGGGACCCTTTTCAGTTCATTCCTGTTTCTGACTCGGATATTTGTCTTATTTTTCCCTGTATCTGAGATGAGACTGTTTCCTGTTGAGTCACTATATCTGGACCGGGACCTTGTTTCTGTCTCGGATATTTTTCTTGTTTTTCCTTATATCTGGGATGGGACTGTTTCCTGGTGATTCACTATATCTGGACCGGGACCCTGTTTCGGTTCATCCCTGTTTCTGACTCGGATATTTTTCTTGTGGACCACTGTATCTGTGACGGGACAGTTTCCTGGTGAGTCACTATATCGGGACCGGGACCCTGTTTCGGTTCATTCCTGTTTCTGACTCGGATATTTTTCTTATTTTTCCCTGTATCTGGGATGAGACTTTTTCCTGCTGAGTCACAGTATCTGGTCCGGGACCCTGTTTCGGTTCATCCTTGTTTCTGACTCGGATATTTTCCTTGTGAACCACTGTATTTGTGACGGGACAGTTTCCTGGTGAGTCACTATATCTGGACCGGGACCCTGTTTCGGTTCATCCCTGTTTCTGACTCGGATATTTTTCTTATTTTTCCCTGTATCTGGGATGAGACTTTTTCCTGCTGAGTCACAGTATCTGGTCCGGGACCCTGTTTCGGTTCATCCTTGTTTCTGACTCGGATATTTTTCTTGTAAACCATTGTATTTGTGACGGGACAGTTTCCTGGTGAGTAACTATATCTGGACCGGGACCCTGTTTCGGTTCATCCCTGTTTCTGACTCAGATATTTTTCTTTTTTTTCCCTGTATCTGGGATGGGACAGTTTCCTGTAAGTCACTATATCTGGACCGGGACCCTGTTTCAGTTCATTCCTGTTTCTGACTCAGAAATTTTTCTTTTTTTTCCTTGTATCTGGGATGGGACAGTTTCCTTTAAGTCACTATATCTGGACCGGGACCCTGTTTCAGTTCATTCCTGTTTCTGACTCGGATATTTTTCTTGTTTTTCCCTGTAACTGGGACGGGACTGTTTCTTGGTGAGTTACTATATCTGGACCAGGACCTTGTTTCGGTTCAACCCTGTTTCTGACTCGGATATTTTTCATGTGAACCACTATATCTGTGACGGGACAGTTTCCTGGTGAGTCACTATATCTGGACCGGGACCCTGTTTCGGTTCATCCCTTTTTCTGACTCAGATATTTTTCTTTTTTTTCCCTGTATTTAGGATGGGACAGTTTCCTGTAAGTCACTATATCTGGACCGGGACCCTGTTTCAGTTCATTCCTGTACAGTTTCCTGTAAGTCACTATATCTGGACCGGGACCCTGTTTCAGTACATTCCTGTTTCTGTCTCGGATATTTTTCTTGTTTTCCCTGTATCTGGGATGAGACTGTTTCCTTTTGAGTCACTATATCTGGACCGGGACCTTGTTTCTGTCTCGGATATTTTTCTTGTTTTTCCTTATATCTGGGATGGGACTGTTTCCTGGTGATTCACTATATCTGGACCGGGACCCTGTTTCGGTTCATCCTTGTTTCTGACTCAGATATTTTTCTTTTTTTTCCCTGTATTTGGGATGGGAAAGTTTCCTGTAAGTCACTATATCTGGACCGGGACCCCGTTTCAGTTCATTCCTGTTTCTGTCTCGGATATTTTTCTTGTTTTCATTCCCTATATCTGGGATGGGACTGTTTCCTGGTGAGTCACTTTATCAGGACAGGGACCCTGTTTCGGTTCATCCCTGTTTCTGACTCGGATATTTTTCTTATTTTTCCCTGTATTTGGGATGAGACTTTTTCCTGCTGAGTCACAGTATCTGGTCCGGGACCCTGTTTCGGTTCATCCTTGTTTCTGACTCGGATATTTTCCTTGTGAACCACTGTATTTGTGACGGGACAGTTTCCTGGTGAGTCACTATATCTGGACCGGGACCCTGTTTCGGTTCATCCCTGTTTCTGACTCAGATATTTTTCTTTTTTTTCNCCTGTTGAGTCACTATATCTGGACCGGGACCTTGTTTCTGTCTCGGATATTTTTCTTGTTTTTCCTTATATCTGGGATGGGACTGTTTCCCGGTGATTCACTATATCTGGAACGGCTCCCTGTTTCGGTTCATCCCTGTTTCTGACTCGGATATTTTTCTTGTGGAACCCTGTTTCAGTTCATTCCTGTTTCTGACTCGGATATTTTTCTTGTCTTTCCCTGTAACAGGGATGGGACTGTTTCCTGGTGAGTCACTATATCTGGACCGGGAACCTGTTTCGGTTCATCCCTGTGTCAGACACGGATATTTTTCTTGTTTTTCCCTGTATCTGGGATGGGACTGTTTCCTGGTGAGTCACTATATCTGGTCCGGGAACCTTTTTCGGTTCATCCCTGTTTCAGACTTGGATATTTTTCTTGTTTTTCCCAGTATCTGGGATGGGTCTGTTTCCTGGTGAGTCACTATATCTGGACCGGGACCCTGTTTCTGTTCGTTCCTATTTCTGACTCTGATATTTTCCTTGTGGACCACTGTATCTGTGACGGGACAGTTTCCTGGTGAGTCATTATATCTGGACCGGGACCCTGTTTCGGTTCATCCCTGTTTCTGACTCGGATATTTTTCTATTTTTTCCCAATATCTGGGATTGGAATGTTTCCTGGTGAGTCACTATATCTGGACCGAGTCCCTGTTTCTGTCTCGGATATTATTCTTGTTTTTCCCTGTAACTGGGATGGAAATGTTTCCTGGTGAGTCACTATATCTGGACCGGGACCCTATTTCGGTTCATCCCTATTTCTGACTCGGATATTTTTCATGTTTTTCCCTGTATCTGGGATGGGACTGTTTCCTGGTGAGTCACTATATCTGGACCGGGACCTTGTTTCTGTCTCGGATATTTTTCTTATTTTTCCTTGTAACTGGGATGGGACTGTTTCCTGGTGAGTTACTATATCTGGACCGGGACCCTGTTTCGGTTCATCCCTGTTTCTGACTCGGATATTTTTCATGTGAACCACTGTATCTGTGATGGGACAGTTGCCTGGTGAGTCATTATATCTGGACCGAGACCCTGTTTCGGTTCACCCCTGTTTCTGACTCGGATTTTTTCTATTTTTTCCTTGTATCTGGGATGGGACTGTTTCCTGGTGAGTCACTATATCTGGACCGAGACCCTATTTCTGTCTCGGATATTTTTCTTTTTTTTCCCTATAACTGGGATGGGACTGTTTCCTGGTAAGTCACTATATCTGGACCGGGAACCTGTTTCGGTTCATCCCTGTTTCAGACTCGGATATTTTTCTTGTTTTTCCCTGTATCTGAGATGGGACTGTTTCCTGGTAAGTCACTATATTTGGACTGGTAACCTGTTTCTGTCTTGGATATTTTTCTATTTTTTCCCTGTATCTGGGATTGCACTGTTTCCTAGTGAGTCACTATATCTGGACCGAGTCACTTTTTCTGTCTCGGATATTTTTCTTGTTTTTCCCTGTAACTGGGATGGAAATGTTTCCTGGTGAGTCACTATATCTGGACCGGGACCCTGTTTCGGTTCATCCCTGTTTCCGACTCGGATATTTTTCTTGTTTTTCCCTGTATCTGGGATGAGACTGTTTCCTGTTGAGTCACTATATCTGGACCAGGATCTTGTTTCTGTCCCGGATATTTTTCTTGTTTTTCCTTAAATCTGGGATGGGACTGTTTGCTGGTGATTCAATATATCTGGACCGGGACCCTGTTTCGGTTCATCCCTGTTTCTGACTCGGATATTTTTCTTGTGGACCACTATATCTGTGACGGGACAGTTTCGTAGTGAGTCACTATATCGGGACCGGGACCCTGTTTCGGTTCATTCCTGTTTCTGACTCGGATATTTTTCTTATTTTTCCCTGTATCTGGGATGAGACTTTTTCCTGCTGAGTCACAGTATCTGGTCCGGGACCCTGTTTCGGTTCATCCTTGTTTCTGACTCGGATATTTTCCTTGTGAACCACTGTATTTGTGACGGGACAGTTTCCTGGTGAGTCACTATATCTGGACCGGGACCCTGTTTCGGTTCATCCCTGTTTCTGACTCAGATATTTTTCTTTTTTTTCCCTGTATCTGGGATGGGACAGTTTCCTGTAAGTCACTATATCTGGACCGGGACCCTGTTTCAGTTCATTCCTGTTTCTGACTCGGATATTTTTCTTGTTTTTCCCTGTATCTGGGATGAGACTGTTTCCTGTTGAGTCACTATATCTGGACCGGGACCTTGTTTCTGTCTCGGATATTTTTCTTGCTTTTCATTATATCTGGGATGGGACTGTTTCCTGGTGATTAACTATATCTGGACCGGGTCCCTGTTTCGGTTCATCCCTGTTTTTGACTCGGATATTTTTCTTGTTTTTCCCTGTATCTGAGATGGGACTGTGTCCTGGTAAGTCACTATATCTGGAACGGTAACCTGTTTCTGTCTTGGATATTTTTCTATTTTTTCCCAATATCTGGGATTGGAATGTTTCCTGGTGAGTCACTATATCTGGACCGAGTCCCTGTTTCTGTCTCGGATATTTTTTTTGTTTTTCCCTGTAACTGGGATGGAAATGTTTCCTGGTGAGTCACTATATCTGGACCGGGACCCTGTTTCGGTTCATCCCTGTTTCTGATTCGGATATTTTTCTTGTGGACCACTGTATCTGTGACGGGACAGTTTCCTGGTGAGTGACTATATCGGGACCGGGACCCTGTTTCGGTTCATTCCTGTTTCTGACTCAGATTTTTTTCTTTTTTTTCCCTGTATTTGGAGTATCTGGGATGAGACTTTTTCCTGCTGAGTCAGAATATCTGGACCGGGAACCTGTTTCGGTTCATCCTTGTTTCTGACTCGGATATTTTTCTTATGAACCACTGTATTTGTGACGGGACAGTTTCCTGGTGAGTCACTATATCTGGACCGGGACCCTGTTTCGGTTCATCCCTGTTTCTGACTCAGATATTTTTTTTTTTTTCCTTTTATCTGGGATGGCACAGTTTCCTGTAAGTCACTATATCTGGATCGGGACCCTGTTTCAGTTCATTCCTGTTTCTGACTCGGATATTTTTCTTGTTTTTCCCAGTATCTAGGATGAGACTGTTTCCTGGTGAGTCACTACATCTGGACCGGGACCCTGTTTCTGTCTCAGATATTTTTCTTTTTTTTCCCTGTATCAGGGAGGGGACTGTTTCCTGGTGAGTCACTATATCTGTACCGGGACCCTGTTTCGGTTCATCCCTGTTTCTGACTCGGATATTTTTCATGTGAACCATTGTATCTGTGACGGGACAGTTTCCTGGTGAGACATTATATCTGGACCGAGACCCTGTTTCGGTTCATCCCTGTTTCTGACTCGGATATTTTTCTATTTTTTCCCTGTATCTGGGATGTGACTGTTTCCTGGTGAATCACTATATCTGGACCGAGACCCTCTTTCTGTATCGGATATTTTTCTTGTTTTTCCCTGTAACGGGGATGGGACAATTTCCTGGTGAGTCACTATATCTGGACAGGGAACCAGTTTCGGTTCTTCCCTGTTTCAGACTAGAATATTTTTCTTGTTTTTCCTTGTATCTGGGATGGGACTGTTTCCTGGTGAGTCACTATATCTGGACCGGGAACCTGTTTCGGTTCATCCCTGTTTCTGACTCGGATATTTTTCTTGTTTNCTGGGCCGGGACCCTGTTTCTGTCTCGGATATTTTTCTTGTTTTTCCCTCTATCTGGGATGAGACTGTTTCCTGTTGAGTCACTATATCTGGACCGGGACCCTGTTTCTGTCTCGGATATTTTTTTTGTTTTTCCCTGTATCTGGGATGGGATTGTTTCCAGTTGAGTCACTATATCTGGGCCGGGACCCTGTTTCTGTCTCGGATATTTTTCTTGTTTTTCCCTCTATCTGGGATGAGACTGTTTCCTGTTGAGTCACTATATCTGGACCGGGACCCTGTTTCTGTCTCGAATATTTTTCCTTTTTTTCCCTGTATCTGGGATGGGACTGTTTCCTGGTGAGTCACTATATCTTGACCGGGACCCTGTTTCTGTTCATCCCTGTTTCTGACTCGGATATTTTTCTTGTGGACCACTGTATCTGTGACGGGACAGATTCTTGGTGACTCACTATATCGGGACCGGGACCCTGTTTCGGTTCATTCCTGTTTCTGACTCGGATATTTTTCTTATTTTTCCCTGGATCTGGGATGAGACTTTTTCCTGCTGAGTCACAATATCTGGACCGGGACCCTGTTTCGGTTCATCCTTGTTTCTGACTCGGATATTTTTCTTGTGAACCACTGTATTTGTGACGGGACAGTTTCCTGGTGAGTCACTATATCTGGACCGGGACCCTGTTTCGGTTCATCCCTGTTTCTGACTCAGATATTTTTCTTTTTTTTCCCTGTATCTGGGACCGGACAGTTTCCTGTAAGTCACTATATCTGGACCGGGACCCTGTTTCAGTTCATTCCTGTTTCTGACTCGGATATTTTTCTTGTTTTTCCTAGTATCTGGGATGGGACTTTTTCCTGGTGAGTCACTATATCTGGACCGGGACCCTGTTTCTGTCTCGGATATTTTTCTTGTTTTTCCCTGTATCTGGGATGGGACTGTTTCCTGGTGAGTCACTATATCTGGAACGGGAACCTGTTTTGGTTCATCCCTGTTTCAGACTCAGATATTTTTCTTGTTTTTCCCTGTATCTGGAATGAGACTATTTCCTGGTGAGTCACTATATCTAGACCGAGTCCCTGTTTCTGTCTCGGATATTTTTCTTGCTTTTCCATGTATCATGGATGGGACTGTTTCCTGGTGAGTCACTATATCTGGACCGGGAACCTGTTTCGGTTCATCCCTGTTTCTGACTCGGATATTTTTCTATTTTTTCCCTGTATCTGGGATGGGACAGTTTCCTAGTGAGTCACTATATCTGGACCGGGACCCTGTTTCAGTTCATTCCCGTTTCTGTCTCGGATATTTTTCTTGTTTTTCCCTGTATCTGGGATGGGACTGTTTCCTGCTGAGTCACTATATCTGGACCGGGACCCCTTTTTCGTTTCATTCCTGTTTCTGACTCGGATATTTTTCTTGTTTTTCCCTGTATCTGGGATAGGACTGTTTCCTGGTGAGTCACTATATCTGGACCGGGACCCTGTTTCGGTTCATCCCTGTTTCTGACTCAGATATTTTCCTTGTGGACCACTGTATCTGTGACGGGACAGTTTCCTGGTGAGTCATTATATCTGGATCGGGACCCTGTTTCGGTTCATTCTTATTTCTGACTCGAATATTTTTCTTGTTTTTCCCTGTATCTGGGATGGGGACTGTTTCCTGGTCAGTTGATGAACACACTTTTTATACAATAGTTATTCCTCATACTTAGTCTTTTAAACCTCTTTTGGGCTGAATTGCATAGACTTAGACCTCATTTCATGACTTAGGATCCATTTATGCTTAATTGCAATTTCCAGCAATACTGGGCATTATATGCTGTCTCTGTGTTTCAGGTATATCTTGAGTTTTGTATGTTCAAAAATTCCGAGTCATACCTTGTTGGAAAGCTGAGAGAATTGTCTACAACTTTCTTTCAGGGCTCCAAAGCTAATTCGGACGTTCAGAAGGTCATATGCAGCCTGGAAGCCAGAGAAGACATGCTGTCGCAGGATCCTGACCTACATGCAGTATTTGGGTCATAACTTGAGTTGTATATGTCATATTGACCTGAAAATGGTACCATTGGAAAGCTAACAGACAGAGCTTCAATTGATATGAAGACCGGTTCACCATATTTTATGTGTAAAATGGTCTTATTTGCTGTGCAAGTTAGCTGACGGTTCCAGACACCTTCTGCCACTTAAATGGGCCTAACTTCCTCATGACAAGTCCAAATGGGCCCAAACCAAAGCCCAATTGAAGCTAAGGCCCATGGGAACAAGTGTGCCCTAAGGGCAATTTAGGTGTGCATGTAAAATTGGAGGTCTATATCAGAAGAAGGAGGCAGCCGAAATTCAGAATCACCTCATTAGATATTTTAGACAGATTTTTGAGCTTTCCTTAGTTCTTAAGTTTTCTTTTAGATATTTTGTAAGAACTTCAGCTCCTCTTGTTCATGGAGGGCTAATCCAACATATCAATCCAGGTTTTGCTATTCTGATTATTGGTTTTGAGATTATGAGTTGTTGTTCTTCATTTTAGTTGTTAATCAAAGTTTCTTGCTTCCTCTGGACTATTCTGTTTGGATTGTTAAAATTCGAATTTGGATCTTCATGTGTGATTGCTTAATTGCATGTGATAAAAGAGGATTGTATGGTTGATTAATGTTTCTGAGCTTTTGGATGGATTAATCACCTTGGCTGGATCATGGACTTAGGTAAAACTAGACTTGAATGTTTGCTTAATTCATTTGGTCTTAGTTAAAACCGAATTCTGGTTGCTTAACCAGTGGAATCCATAGAACATTGAGAGGCTTCTTGATATGTTTTAAAGGCCAAGAACATGGTTAATAATTGAATGGATCATTAGAAATCAAGGATGAACTTAAATCAGAATTAGTAAAGACTTGGATTGGTTGCTTTCTCTTAAACTTCACCACTGATAATTAATTTTCGTTAATCACATAAACCACCAAAACCCCCCTATTTACATGCTTCTTAATATGATTCACTAAATAGAACAATCCTTAGGTTCGACTTAGGGCTGTCCTATGCTGCAAAAAGCTAGGTAACCGACCTTAAAATTAAGTAATTTGAGGAGCCTCGGCAGCTCATCAAATTTTGGCGCCGTTGCCGGGGATTGTTCTATCTTTGAATCAGTAGTATTAGTAGTAAAACTGACTTCTAACTTTCCCCTAATTCACCCCCCTTGTGTTTGAGTTTTTGTTGTTTTTAGGGTTTTGGCCACTTTTTCCATACTTTTTGGCCAAGTATCCATTCTGTTTGAGGCCAGTGGCCATTGTTTTTCTTGATTTCAAGTGTGCTTAGATGCTTTATATTGTCATTGAGTGAATTCTGGCCATTTGGACCATTTCCCCTTTGTTTTTCCTTCGGTTTGGCTTGATTTAGTGATTTCTGGGTCTACTGTTCACCAAAATTTTTAGCTCCGATTGACCTGAAACTTTCTGGGTTGAAGGAAAAGGACCTAACTCACCAAAGTCACAGCCTATGGCTGTGAGGTCTGTGTTTTTAAGCCAAATTCGACTGTTTTGACCACTTTTCCATTTTTTGAAGATTTTTTATTTGATTTTTGAGTTCCATTTTCATCCACCTTTCGTCCTGTGGTGGTAGAAAAATTTTAAAAAATGTTTAGATACCTTTTCTAGTCCTATTTTGGTGTCTTTTTACCTTTGTTTTGTGTTTTTGGTGTGTTTCGGTTTTAGCTTATTTCTGCCAGTTTTGTGTGTTTTTGTGTGTTTTTGTGCATTGTGGTGTGTTTAGGCATTTAGCCACTTGTTTGCATGGTGTATGACTAGGTCTTCTCCCTTTGTATTGCTTGAAGGAGATCCTGAAATTGAGAGAACCTTGCATACACGTAATAGAGCACATAGGGCTGTTGATAATCTAGATCCTACTATGGCTGAAGCTAGCACTCCTATTGTTATTCCTATTGTTGATCCTGTTGTTAATCAAGGTGATAGGGCTGATAATGCTAATAGAGCTGGAAATAACAATAATAATAACATGCAGCCTAGAGATAGAACTCTTAAGGAATTGGCCACCCCTGATGTTGCTTACCAACCTTTAGGGATCCAATATCCTGAAATTGATACTGCTTTTGAATTAAAGTCTGGATTGATACACTTGCTGCCAAAGTTTCATGGTCTTGCAGGTGAAGATCCTCACAAGCATTTGAAGGAATTTCATGTGGTTTGTTCCACCATGAGGCCACAAGGAATTTCTGAAGAGCAGATCAAGTTAAGAGCATTCCCTTTCTCTCTGGCTGATGCAGCTAAAGACTGGCTCTTTTACTTGTCACAAGGTTCGGTCAGGAATTGGAATGACATGAAGAAGCTGTTTCTGGCCAAGTTCTTCCCTGCATCCAGAACTGCTGCCATCCGCAAAGACATATGTGGCATAAGGCAACTGCCAGGGGAGACATTGCATGAGTATTGGGAGAGGTTTACAAAGCTGTGTTCAAGCTGCCTCCATCACCAAATAAGTGATCAGCTGTTGATACAATATTTCTATGAGGGCTTGTCACCTTCGGATAGAAGTAACATTGATTCTGCTAGTGGAGGAGCATTAGTGGATAAAACACCTGCTGCTGCCAGAGATTTAATTTCCAATATGGCAGAGAATTCCCAGCAGTTTGGTGTTCGGATGATTCATTCCACTAGAGGAGTCAATGAAGTTGGTGTGTCATTTGCTGACCAACAAAGAATGGAGCACAGACTTGACGAGCTGACCTCCTTGGTCAGGCAATTGGCAGTGGGGAGACAAGTATCCACCCCTCAACCTGCAAGCGTGTGTGGCATTTGTGCTTGTCCATCACATCCTACAGACGCATGCCCTACACTGCAAGATGGTGATTCTGGATTTCAGGATCCCTCTGTAGCTGCAGTAGGTGTTTTTCCTGGTCGATCCCCATACCAACAGCAGCAGCAGCCTAGATATGATCCGTACTCCAACACTTACAACCCTGGTTGGAGGGATCATCCAAATTTCAGATATGGCAATGCTGCAGCACCACAACAGCAGTCCTCCCAACAACAGCCACAGCAACAGCAGCAGTATAGGCAACCTTGGCAACAACAGAGCCAATTTCAGCCAGCCAGGCCAGGCCAGTTTCAACAGAACAGGCCACCATTCCAGCAGCAGCCTATGCAGCCAGCCAACCCGTCAACATCCAAACCTGAGTCTTCTTTGGAAGATTTAGTCAAGCAGATGGCCACAAGCAACATCCAGTTCCAGCAGAGGGCGGAGTCCACCATGCAGAATCTGGAAATGCAGATTGGACAATTGGCATCATCTGTGAGTCAATTGCAATCCCAAGGTTCTGGCACCCTTCCTTCTCAGACCATTCCTAACCCTAATTCGAAAAATGTGAGTGCAATCACTCTTAGGAGTGGCAAGTCAATTCCAGACCCTGCACCTGCAGTTCAGAGTACACCTAGTGTGCCAGTTCTACCTGTTGCTGACCCTAGCAATTCCAGCCAGCACACTAGTAGTTCCACTCCAGAGAGGCCACAACAGAAGCCTACATATTCTGCACCTCTTCCTTTTCCACAGAGAGCTACTCTGTCTAAGAAAACAGATGAGGCAGAGAAGGATAAAGAGCTTCTGGAGACATTCAGGAAGGTGGAAGTCAACATTCCATTGCTGGATGCTATCAAGCAAATTCCTAGATATGCCAAATTTTTAAAGGAATTGTGCACACAGAGGAGGAGGCTTAAGGGCAATGAGCGAATTAGCATGAGTCAGAACGTTTCGGCCCTTATTCAGCCTATGCCCCAGAAGTGCAAGGATCCAGGCACTTTCACCATTCCATGTGTTATAGGCAAATCCAAGTTCGAGCATGCCTTGCTAGACCTTGGTGCTTCCATTAATGTGATGCCTATGACTGTGTTTAGTTCTCTTGGACTTGGCCCCTTGAGAGCTACTGGTGTTGTGATCCAGCTAGCCAACAGGAGTAGTGCACATCCAGCTGGAGTGATTGAAGATGTGCTGGTCAGAGTTGATGAGCTGATCTTTCCAACAGATTTCTACATTCTGGAGATGGAGGGACAGTCCCAATCCAGCAAGGCTCCACTCATTCTGGGCAGGCCATTCCTCAAGACCGCACGGACCAAGATTGATGTTCATGCAGGAACTCTATCCATGGAGTTTGGAGACTCTGTTGTGCAGTTCAATATTTTTGAGCCTATGCAGCCTTCCATGGATGAGCCTTCTGTCTTTCACATTGGTTTGCTTGATGATCTAGTTGGGGATGGGTCTGATGAGCTCTGTGCTGACTTCCCAGATTTTGTTGGTGTTGAAGACTCTGTTCAGTGCAACTCCTGTCCTGACTGTGATGGTGATATACCTTGTGCAGTGTGTGCTGAAATATCTGCCTTCTTGAGCAGTCCTGATTCTCTGTGCTGCAGTTGTGGTGATTCTGCTTGCACTGCTTGTTCTGAAATTGCAGCCGTTTTAGAACAAGATGATTCTATTCCAGAGGCTGTGGTCATTGATGCTCCCACAGAGTTAGTGGATGTGTATGAGGAGCTATATTCTGAATTCCCTGACTTTGTGGGTATAGAGGGTTATCTCCAGCGCCATTCACATTCTGTTTGTGATGGTGACATGAGCTGTGCCATCTGTGCAGAAATTTCTACATTTTTAAGCGATGGCAATCCTGCTGAATCTGCATCTGAAGCTGATTCTAGTTCTCATTCCAGTTCTGATTCTGCAGCTTCAGAAGATAATTCTACCGGGGCAACTCACGACTTCGTGAGAATGGTCTTTGACCCTGGTATCTAGCTGATTATCTTATTGTACTTGTATTCTATTTTCTATTCTGTTTTACTTTAGTCTGTTTTTGTTTTCTGTTTTTGCTTCTGTTTCTGTTTTCTGTTCATTTTATTTTCAATTTTCTGTTCTTGATGTCTGCTTTATCTTACCCCACATGCGTGCGGGAAGTTTGGTCATTTATTTGACATGTAGGTTTCAACCGCCGCCAGCCATTCTGTGAGGTAGCTAAAGAGGACATAGTGGAGGAGGTCCACTTGCACGATGCCATCTACCTCCCCTGATAAGGATGTTTCTTCTCTCTCTTTTACTTTACTTGTCCTTATGTGACTGCTTGTTATTACTTGTCATCTGTTGATACTTTTTGAAGTTTTTACATTGAGGACAATGTAAAATTTAAGTGTGGGGGAGGGATTTCTGTATATAGTTTAGTTGCTTTATTGTTTTCTGTTTAGTTGATTAGGTGTTTTCTGTTTAGTTGATTAGGTTAGTTGATTAGTTTAGTTGATTACTTTACTATTTCTGTAAATTTGTTGTTTTCTGTTTTAATTTTTTCTGTTTGTTGTTCTTGCTGTTTTTTCTGTTTTTGTTGTCATTTTTCTGTTTTAATTACCCTCCAATGATGTTATAGAATTTGTAAAGTTGTAAGTTTAAAGTAATTACATTTCAAGGTTCATAGCATGATTGAATAACTTGTTTTCCATCCTTAATTTCACATGCTTGGTTTTAGATGTTGGATTGATGATTAAGTTTGATAGATACATGCCTTGTGAGTTTTGAGCCTTTTGATGAATGGATTTGGCATTTGTGCCATTCTTTTTCCTTCTTGTGTGATTTCACTCATGGAATTTGTTAACTCTAGAACTTGCTTGATTCTTTTTGAGGCTACATTTTCATTTGCATACATGAACATGATTGAGGTTCTAGCCTTCCTTAGCTCTTAAGTTTTCTCTTAGATATTTTGTATTATTTCCCTTTGATTACCCCTATTGAGCCTATTTGCCTATCTTTGATATTAGCTCATTATATGCATATGTACAAAATACCATGTTGTTACCTTACCTTAGGGAATGGGAGAGCATTGGTTCATTGTCTTAGAGGAGCTCTTATGCTTGTGGGTAATTAATAGTACAAGTGTGGAGGTTGTGAATCCTAATGTGCAAAGTATTATGTCAAAGAAAGAAAGAAAAAAAAAAGAGAGCCAATTGGTTCTGAAAACAAAAAAGAAAAAAAAAATCAGAATTGTGAAAAAGGAAAAGAAAAGGAAAAGGAATATGTACAAAGAAAGGAGAATATGCTTTACACACTTGGAATTTAATGCTTGTCATTTGAGTTCCTCTCCAATGTTCTCTTATTCTCTTTGAGTTTTACCTTGTGATATCCATTTTGCTTCATTCCTTTACCTTTACCTTGGCCTTATTACAACCTTAAATAAAGTCCTCTTGATTTGTGTGTGCATTTGTTTGAGTAGTGGAGAAATAGAAGATAAGCAAGCTTATGGTAGTGCATCTCTTCATGAGTTTGATTGAGTGGAGTACCTAATTTCTAAACACTTGAGGGATTGAGAGTGTATCTTGTGAGGATCTATCATTCTTAACTTATGATTTCCAATTGAAGTTACCTTGTTTGTTGATTTTGGATGAGAAGAAATTTTATTTCATGAATGCTGTGACTTCCTTGAATCTTTAATTGCTTATCTTACTTGTGGTATGAACTTCTGCATATCTTAAATATCATTGGGAGGTGATCCTTTAGTTTTTAAAAATTTGTTTTTGTTTCCTTATTTTTGCTTTTCTTAGTTTTGGAATTTTAGTTTGCCCGAGACGTGCAATAAGGCAAAAGTAGAAAAATGAACTCAGAAAATAGGAGGCAGCAGTGATGAACACAGTTTTTATACAATAGTTATTCCTCATACTTAGTCTTTTAAACCTCTTTTGGGCTGAATTGCATAGACTTAGACCTCATTTCATGACTTAGGATCCATTTATGCTTAATTGCAATTTCCAGCAATACTGGGCATTATATGCTGTCTCTGTGTTTCAGGCATATCTTGAGTTCTGGATGTCCAAAAATTCCGAGTCATACCTTGTTGGAAAGCTGAGAGAATTGTGTACAACTTTCTTTCAGGGCTCCAAAGCTAATTCGGACGTTCAGAAACAACTTTCTTTCAGGGCTCCAAAGCTAATTCGGATGTTCAGAAGCTCATATTAAGCCTGGAAGCCAGAGAAGACATGCTGTCGCAGGATCCTGACCTACATGCAGTATTTGGGTCATAACTTGAGTTGTATATGTCATATGGACCTGAAACTGGTACCATTGGAAAGCTAACAGACAGAGCTTCAATTGATATGATGACCGGTTCACCATATTTTATGTGGAAGATGGTCTTATTTGCTGTGCAAGTTAGCTGACGGTTCCAGACACCTTCTGCCACTTAAATGGGCCTAACTTCCTCATGACAAGTCCAAATGGGCCCAAACCAAAGCCCAATTGAAGCTAAGGCCCATGGGAACAAGTGTGCCCTAAGGGCAATTTGGGTGTGCATGTAAAATTGGAGGTCTATATCAGCAAGAGGGGGGCAGCCGAAATTCATTATCAAGTTTTAGATATTTTAGACAGCTTTCTAGTCTTTCCTTAGCTCTTAAGTTTTCTCTTAGATATTTTGTAAGAACTTAGCTTCTCTTGTTCATGGAGGGCTAATTCATCAATCAATCCAAGTTTTGGCTGCTCTGATTATTGGTCTTAAGATTATGAGTTGTTGTTATTCATTCAATGATTAATCTGCTTCTTTCAATCCTTTGAAATATTCTGTTTGAATTGCTTAATTCGAATTTGGATCTTCATGTGTGATTGCTTAATTGCATGTGATAAAAGAGGATTGTATGGTTGATTAATGTTTCTGAGCTTTTGGATGGATTAATTACCTTGGCTGGATTCAGGACTTAGGTAAAACTAGACTTGAATGTTTGCTTAATTCATTTAGTCTTAGTTGAATCCGAATTCTGGTTGCTTAACCAGTGGACATCCATAGAACATTGAGAGGCGTCTTGATATGTTTTAAAGGCCAAGAACATGGTTAATAATTGAATGGATCATTAGAAATCAAGGATGAATCAAAATCAGAATCAGTTAAGGCTTGGATTGGTTGTTTTCCTTTAGGTTACCACTTACAATTAATTTCTGTCAAGTACTTAAACCAAACAAAACCCCCTCTGTTTACATGCTTCTTAATATGATTCACTAAATAGAACAATCCTTAGGTTCGACTTAGGGCTGCCCTTTGCTGCAAAATAGCTTAGGTAACCGACCTTAAACTTAATTAATTTGAGGAGCCCCGGCAGCTCATCAGTTAGAAACATTTAGAAATAGGATGAACCGAAACAGGGTCCCGGGGCAGATATAGTGACTCTCCAAGTCACTATATCTGGACCGGGACCCTGTTTCTGTCTTGGATATTTTTATTATTTTTCCCTGTAACTGGGATGGGACTGTTTCCTAGCGAGTCACTATATCTGGACTGGGACCCTGTTTCGGTTCATCCCTGTTTCTGACGCGGATATTTTACTATTTTTTCCCAGTATCTGGGATGGGGCTGTTTCCTGGTGAGTCACTATATCTGGACCGAGACCCTATTTCTGTATCGGATATTTTTCTAGTTTTTCCCTGTAACTGGGATTGGACTATTTCCTGGTAAGTCACTATATCTGGACCGGGAACCT
The DNA here is from genome assembly GCA_003255065.1 of Cercis canadensis. Lineage (NCBI taxonomy): Eukaryota > Viridiplantae > Streptophyta > Magnoliopsida > Fabales > Fabaceae > Cercis > Cercis canadensis. The sequence goes on from QAOA01001508.1 coordinate 904,047, forward strand.
GTTTCGGTTCATCCCTGTGTCAGACACGGATATTTTTCTTGTTTTTCCCTGTATCTGGGATGGGACTGTTTCCTGGTGAGTCATTATATCTGGACCGGGAACCTGTTTCGGTTCATCCCTGTTTCAGACTCGGATATTTTTCTTGTTTTTCCCAGTATCTGGGATGGGACAGTTTCCTGTAAGTCACTATATCTGGACCGGGACCCTGTTTCAGTTAATTCCTGTTTCTGACTCGGATATTTTTCTTGTTTTTCCCTGTATCTGGGATGGGACTGTTTCCTGGTGAGTCACTATATCTGGACCGAGACCCTATTTCTGTCTCGGATATTTTTCTTGTTTTTCCCTGTAACTGGGATGGGACTGTTTCCTGGTGAGTCACTATATCTGGACCGGGACCCTGTTTCTGTCTCGGATATTTTTCTTTTTTTTCCCTGTATCTGGTAGTGCACATTTTCCTGGTAAGTCACTATATCTGGACCGGGACCCTGTTTCGTTTCATTCCTGTTTCTGACTCGGATATTTTTCTTGTTTTTCCCTGTATCTGTGATGAGACTGTTTCCTGGTGAGGCACTATATCTTGACCGGGACCCTGTTTCTGTCTCGGATATTTTTCTTATTTTTCCCTGTAACTGGGATGGGACTGTTTCCTGGTGAGTCAATATATTTGAACCGGGACCCTGTTTCGGTTCATCCTTGTTTCTGACTCGGATATTTTTCATGTGAACCACTGTATCTGTGACGGGACAGTTTCCTGGTGAGTCATTATATCTGGACCGAGACCCTGTTTCGGTTCATCCCTGTTTCTGACGCGGATATTTTTCTATTTTTTCCCTGTATCTGGGATGGGACTGTTTCCTGGTGAGTCACTATATATGGACCGAGACCCTCTTTTTGTCTCGGATATTTTTCTTGTTTTTCCCTGTAACTGGGATGGGACTGTTTCCTGGTAAGTCACTATATCTGAACCGGGAACCTGTTTCGGTTCATCCCTGTGTCAGACACGGATATTTTTCTTGTTTTTCCCTGTATCAGGGATGGGACAGTTTCCTGTAAGTCACTATATCTGGACCGGGACCCTGTTTCAGTTAATTCCTGTTTCTGACTCGGATATTTTTCTTGTTTTTCCCTGTGTCTGGGATGGGACTGTTTCCTGGTGAGTCACTATATCTGGACCGAGACCTTATTTATGTCTCGGATATGTTTCTTGTTTTTCCCTGTAACTGGGATGGGACTGTTTCCTGGTGAGTCACTATATCTGGACCGGGAACCTGTTTCGGTTCATCCCTGTTTCAGTCTCGGATATTTTTCTTGTTTTTCCCTGTAACTGGGATGGGACTGTTTCCTGGTGAGTTTCTATATCTGGACCGGGACCCTGTTTCGGTTCATCCCTGTTTCTGACTCGGATATTTTTCTATTTTTTCCATGTATCTGGGATTGGACTGTTTCCTGGTGAGTCACTATATCTGGACCGGGACCCTGTTTCTGTCTCGGATATTTTTCTTGTTTTTCCCTGTATCTGGGATGAGACTGTTTCCTGTTGAGTCACTATATCTGGACCGGGACCTTGTTTCTGTCTCGGATATTTTTCTTGTTTTTCCTTATATCTGGGATGGGACTGTTTCCTGGTGATTCACTATATCTGGACCGGGACCCTGTTTCTGACTCGGATATTTTTCTTGTTTTTCCCTGTATCTGGGATGAGACTTTTCCTGGAGAGTCACTATATCTGGATCGGGACCCTGTTTCTGTCTCGGTTATTTTTCTTTTTTTTTCGCTATATCTGGGAGTGGACTGTTTCCTGATGAGTCACTATATCGGGACCGGGATTCTGTTTCGGTTCATTCCTGTTTCTGACTCGGATATTTTTCTTATTTTTCCCTGTATCTGGGATGAGACTTTTTCCTGCTGAGTCACAGTATCTGGTCCGGGACCCTGTTTCGGTTCATCCTTGTTTCTGACTCGGATATTTTCCTTGTGAACCACTGTATTTGTGACGGGACAGTTTCCTGGTGAGTCACTATATCTGGACTGGGACCATGTTTCGGTTCATCCCATTTTCTGACTCAGATATTTTTCTTTTTTTTCCCTGTATCTGGGATGACCTATTTCGGTTCATCCCTGTTTCTGACTCAGATATTTTTCTTTTTGTTCCCTGTATCTGGGATGGGACAGTTTCCTGTAAGTCACTATATATGTACCGGGACCCTGTTTCAGTTCATTCCTGTTTCTGACTCGGATATTTTTCTTGTTTTTCCCTGTAACTGGGATGGGACTGTTTCCTGGTGAGTTACTATATCTGGACCGGGAACCTGTTTCGGTTCAACCCTGTTTCTGACTCGGATATTTTTCCTGTGAACCACTGTATCTGTGACGGGACAGTTTCCTGGTGAGTCACTATATCTGGACCGGGACCCTGTTTCGGTTCAACCCTGTTTCTGACTCGGATATTTTTCATGTGAACCACTGTATCTGTGACGGGACAGTTTCCTGGTGAGTCACTATATCTGGACCGGGACCCTGTTTCGGTTCATCCCTGTTTCTGACTCAGATATTTTTCTTTTTTTTCCCTGTATTTGGGATGGGACAGTTTCCTGTAAGTCACTATATCTGGACCGGGACCCTGTTTCAGTTCATTCCTGTTTCTGTCTCGGATATTTTTCTTGTTTTTCCATGTATCTGGGATGAGACTGTTTCCTGTTGAGTCACTATATCTGGACCGGGACCTTGTTTCGGTTCATCCCTGTTTCTGACTCGGATATTTTTCTTGTTTTTCCCTGTATGTGGGATGAGACTTTTCCTTGAGAGTCACTATATCTGGACCGGGACCCTGTTTCTGTCTTGTTTATTTTTCTTTTTTTTCCCTGTAATTGGGATGGGACTGTTTCCTGGTGAGTTACTATATCTGGACCGGGAACCTGTTTCGGTTCATCCCTGTTTCTGACTCAGATATTTTTCTTTTTTTTCCCTGTATCTGGGATGGGACAGTTTCGTGTAAGTCTCTATATCTGGACCGGGACCCTGTTTCAGTTCATTCCTGTTTCTGACTCGGATATTTTTCTTGTTTTTCCCTATAATTGGGATGGGACTGTTTATTGGTGAGTTACTATATCTGGACCGGGAACCTGTTTCGGTTCATCCCTGTTTCTGACTCGGATATTTTTCATGTGAACCACTGTATCTGTGACGGGACAGTTTCCTGGTGAGTCACTATATCTGGACCGGGACCCTGTTTCGGTTCATCCCTGTTTCTGACTCAGATATTTTTCCCTGTATCTGGGATGAGACTGTTTCCTATTGAGTCACTATATCTGGACCAGGACCTTGTTTCTGTCTCGGTTATTTTTCTTGTTTTTCCTTATATCTGGGATAGGACTGTCTCCTGGTGATTCACTATATCTGGACCGGGACCCTGTTTTGGTTCATCCCTGTTTCTGACTCGAATATTTTTCATGTGAACCACTGTATCTGTGACGGGACAGTTTCCTGGTGAGTCACTATATCTGCACCGGGACACTGTTTCGTTTCATCCCTGTTTCTGACTCAGATATTTTTCTTTTTTTTCCCTGTTTTCGGATATTTTTCTTGTTTTTCCTTGTATCTGGGATGGGACAGTTTGCTGTAAGTCACTATATCTGGACCGGAACCCTGTTTCAGTTCATTCCTGTTTCTGACTCGGATATTTTTCTTGTTTTTCCCTATATCTGGGATGGGACTGTTTCCTGGTGAGTCACTATATCTGGACCGAGACCCTGTTTCTGTCTCGGATATTTTTCTTGTTTTTCCCTGTAACTGGGATGGGACTGTTTCCTGGTGAGTCACTATATCTGGACCGGGAACCTGTTTCGGTTCATCCCTGTTTCAGACTCGGATATTTTTCTTGTTTTTCCCTGTATCTGGGATGGGACTGTTTCCTGGTGAGTCACTATATCTGGACCGGGACCCTGTTTCTGTCTCGGATATTTTTCTTTTTTGTCCCTATATCTGGGAGTGGTCTGTTACTTGGTAAGTCACTATATCTGGACCGGGACCCTGTTACCTGGTAAGTCACAATATCTGGACCGGGACCCTGTTTCGGTTCGTTACTGTTTCTGACTCAGATATTTTACTTGTGGACAACTGTATCTATGATGGGACAATTTCCTGGTGAGTCATTATATCTGGACCGGGACCCTGTTTCGGTTCATCCCTGGTTCTGACTCGGATATTTTTCTATTTTTTCCCTGTATCTTGGATTGGACTGTTTCCTGGTGAGTCACTATATCTGGGCCGGGACCATGTTTCTTTCTCGGATATTTTTCTTGTTTTTCCTTGTATCTGCGATGAGACTGTTTCCTGTTGAGTCACTATATCTGGACCGGGACCCTGTTTCGGTCTCGGATATTTTTCTTTTTTTTTCCTGTATCTGGGAGTGGACTGTTTCGTCGTAAGTCACTATATCTGGACCGGGACCCTGTTTCGGTTCATTCCTGTTTCTGATTCTTATATTTTCCTTGTGGACCACTGTATCTATGACGGGACAGTTTCCTGGTGAGTCATTATATCTGGACCGGGAACCTGTTTCGGTTCATCCCTGTTTCAGACTCGGATATTTTTCTTGTTTTTTCCTGTATCTTGGATGGGACAGTTTCCTGTAAGTCACTATATCTGGACCGGGACCCTGCTTCATTTCATTCCTGTTTCTGACTCAGATATTTCTCTTGTTTTTCCCTGTATCTGGGATGGGACTGTTTCCTGGTGAGTCACTATATCTGGACCGAGACCCTATTTCTGTCTCGGATATTTTTCTTGTTTTTCCCTGTAACTGGGATGGGACTGTTTTCTGGTGAGTCACTATATCTGGACCGGGAACCTGTTTCGGTTCATCCCTGTTTCAGACTCGGATATTTTTCTTGTTTTTCCCTGTATCTGGGATGGGACAGTTTCCTGTAAATCACTATATCTGGACCGGGACCCTGTTTCATTTCATTCCTGTTTCTGACTCAGATATTTCTCTTGTTTTTCCCTGTATCTGGGATGAGACTGTTTCCTGGTGAGTCACTATATCTGGATCGAGACCTTATTTCAGTCTCGGATATTTTTCTTGTTTTTCCCTGTAACTGGGATGGGACTGTTTCCTGGTGAGTCACTATATCTGGACCGGTACCTGTTTCGGTTCATCCCTGTTTCAGACTCGGATATTTTTCTTGTTTTTCCCTGTATCTGGGATGGGAAAGTTTCCTGTAAGTCACTATATCTGGAGCAGGACCCTGTTTCATTTCATTCCTGTTTCTGACTCGGATATTTTTCTTGTTTTTCCATGTATCTGGGATGGGACTGTTTCCTTGTGAGTCACTATATCTGGATCGGGACCCTGTTTCTGTCTCGGATATTTTTCTTGTTTTTCCCTGTATCTGGGATGGGACTGTTTCCTGGTGAGTCACTATATCTGGACCGAGACCCTATTTCTGTCTCGGATATTTTTCTTGTTTTTCACTGTAACTGGGATGGGGCTGTTTCCTGTAAGAGTGATATAGACCTGGCCCTGGGACAAAGTCTTCATTCCTGTTTCTAACTTGGATATTTTACTTGTTTTTCCCTGTAACTGGGATGGGACTGTTTCCTGGTGAGTTACTATATCTGGACCGGGACGCTGTTTCGGTTCATCCCTGTCTCTGACTCGGATATTTTTCTATTTTTTCCATGTATCTGGAATTGAACTGTTTCCTAGTGAGTCACTATATCTGGACCGGGACCCTGTTTCTGTCTCGGATATTTTTCTTGTTTTTCCCTGTATCTGGGATGAGACTGTTTCCTGTTGAGTCACTATATCTGGACCGGGACCTTGTTTCTGTCTCGGATATTTTTCTTGTTTTTCCTTATATCTGGGATGGGATTGTTTCGTGGTGATTCACTATATCTGGACCGGGACCTTGTTTCGGTTCATCCCTATTTCTGACTCGGATATTTTTCTTGTTTTTATATTTTTCTTGTGGACCACTGTATCTGTGATGGGACAGTTTCCTGGTGATTCACTATATCGGGACCGGGACCCTATTTCGGTTCATTCCTGTTTCTGACTCGGATATTTTTCTTATGTTTCCCTGTATCTGGGATGAGACTTTTTCCTGCTGAGTCACAGTATCTGGTCCGGAACCCTGTTTCGGTTCATCCTTGTTTCTGACTCGGATATTTTCCTTGTGAACCACTGTATTTGTAACGGGACAGTTTCCTAGTGAGTCACTATATCTGGACCGGGACACTGTTTGGGTTCATCCCTGTTTCTGACTCAGATATTTTTCTTTTTTTTCCCTGTATCTGGGATGGGACAGTTTCCTGTAAGTCACTATATCTGGACCGGGACCCTGTTTCAGTTCATTCCTGTTTCTGACTCGGATATTTTTCTTGTTTTTCCCTGTAACTGGGATGGGACTGTTTCCTGGTGAGTTACTATATCTGGACCGGGACCCTGTTTCGGTTCATCCCTGTTTCTGACTCGGATATTTTTCTATTTTTTCCATGTATCTGGGATTGGACTGTTTCCTGGTGAGTCACTATATCTGGACCGGGACCCTGTTTCTGTCTCGGATATTTTTCTTGTTTTTCCCTGTATCTGGGATGAGACTGTTTCCTGTTGAGTCACTATATCTGGACCGGGACCTTGTTTCTGTCTCGGATATTTTTCTTGTTTTTCCTTATATCTGGGATGGGACTGTTTCCTGGTGATTCACTATATCTGGACCGGGACCCTGTTTCGGTTCATCACTGTTTCTGACTCGGATATTTTTCTTGTGGACCACTGTATCTGTAATGGGACAGTTTCCTGGTGATTCACTATATCGGCACCGGGACCCTGTTTCGGTTCATTCCTGTTTCTGACTCGGATATTTTTCTTATGTTTCCCTGTATCTGGGATGAGACTTTTTCCTGCTGAGTCACAGTATCTGGTCCTGGACCCTGTTTCGGTTCATCCTATTTCTGACTCGGATATTTTCCTTGTGAACCACTGTATTTGTGACGAGACAGTTTCCTGGTGAGTCACTATATCTGGACTTGAACCACTGTATTTGTGACGGGACAGTTTCCTGGTGAGTCACTATCTCTGGACCGGGCCCCTGTTTCGGTTCATCCCTGTTTCTGACTCAGATATTTTTCTTTTTTTCCCCTGTATCTGGGATGGGACAGTTTCCTGTAAGTCACTATATCTGGACCGGGACCCTGTTTCAGTTCATTCCTGTTTCTGACTCGGATATTTTTCTTGTTTTTCCCTGTAACTGGGATGGGACTGTTTCCTGGTGAGTTACTATATCTGGACCGGGACCCTGTTTCGGTTCAACCCTGTTTCTGACTCGGATATTTTTCATGTGAACCACTGTATCTGTGACGGGACAGTTTCCTGGTGAGTCTCTATATCTGGACCGGGACCCTGTTTCGGTTTTGGTGAGTCACTATATCTGGACCGGGACCCTGTTTCGGTTCATCCTTGTTTCTGACTCAGATATTTTTCTTTTTTTTCCTTGTATTTGGGATGGGACAGTTTCCCGTAAATCACTATATCTGGACCGGGACCCTGTTTCAGTTCATTCTTGTTTCTGTCTCGGATATTTTTCTTGTTTTTCCATGTATCTGGGATGAGACTGTTTCCTGTTGAGTCACTGTATCTGGACCGGGGCCTTCTTTTATTCTCGGATATTTTTCTTGTTTTTCCTTATATCTGGGATGAGACTGTTTCCTGGTGATTCACTATATCTGGACCGGGACCCTTTTTCGGTTCATCCCTGTTTCTGACTCGGATATTTTTCTTGTGGACCACTGTATCTGTGACGGGACAGTTTCCTAGTGAGTCACTATATCGGGACCGGGACCCTGTTTCGGTTCATTCCTGTTTCTGACTCGGATATTTTTCTTATTTTTCCCTGTATCTGGGATGAGACTTTTTCCTGCTGAGTCACAGTATCTGGTCCGGGACCCTGTTTCGGTTCATCCTTGTTTCTGACTCGGATATTTTCCTTGTGAACCACTGTATTTGTGACGGGACAGTTTCCTGGTGAGTCACTATATCTGGACCGGGACCCTGTTTCGGTTCATCCCTGTTTCTGACTCAGATATTTTTCTTTTTTTTCCCTGTATCTGGGATGGGACAGTTTCCTGTAAGTCACTATATCTGGACCGGGACCCTGTTTCAGTTCATTCCTGTTTCTGACTCGGATATTTTTCTTGTTTTTCCCTGTAACTGGAAAGGACTGTTTCCTGGTGAGTTACTATATCTGGACCGGGACCCTGTTTCGGTTCATCCCTTTTTCTGACTCGGATATTTTTCTTGTGGACCACTGTATCTGTGACGGGACAGTTTCCTGGTGAGTCACTATATCGGGACCGGGACCCTGTTTCGGTTCATTCCTTTTTCTGACTCGTATATTTTTCTTATTTTTCCTGTATCTGGGATGAGACTTTTTCCTGCTGAGTCACAGTATCTGGTCCGGGACCCTGTTTCGGTTCATCCTTGTTTCTGACTCGTTAATTTTCCTTGTGAACCACTGTATTTGTGACGGGACAGTTTCCTGGTGATTCACTATATTTGGACCGGGACCCTGTTTCGGTTCATCTCTGTTTCAGACTCGGATATTTTTCTTGTTTTTCCCTGTATCTGGGATGGGACAGTTTCCTGTAAGTCACTATATCTGGACCGGGACCCTGTTTCAGTTCATTCCTGTTTCTG
>QAOA01001508.1:932621-947999 GCA_003255065.1 Cercis canadensis
GGACTGTTTCCTGGTAAGTCACTATATCTGGACCGGGACCCTGTTTCGGTTCATTTCTGTTTCTGACTCAGATATTTTCCTTGTGGACCACTATATCTGTGACGGGACAGTTTCCTGGTGAGTCATTATATCTGGACCGGGACCCTGTTTCAGTGCATTCCTGTTTCTGACTAGGATATTTTTCTTGTTTTATCCCTGTATCTGGGATGAGACTGTTTCCTAGTGAGTCACTATATCTGGACCGGGACCCTGTTTCTGTCTCGGATATTTTTCTTGTTTTTCCCTGTATCTGGGATGGGACTGTTTCCTGGTGAGTCACTATATCTGGACAGGGACCCTGTTTCTGACTCGGATATTTTTCTTGTTATTCCCTGTATCTTGGGATGAGACTTTTTCCTGCTGAGTCACAATGTCTGGACCGGAACCCTGTTTTGGTTCATCATTGTTTCTGACTCGGATATTTTTCTTGTGAACCACTGTATTTGTGACGGGACAGTTTCCTGGTGAGTCACTATATCTGGACCGGGACCCTGTTTCATTTCATTCCTGTTTCTGACTCAGATATTTTTCTTGTTTTTCCCTGTATCTGGGATGGGACTGTTTCTTGGTGAGTCACTATATCTGGACCGAGACCCTATTTCTGTCTCGGATATTTTTCTTGTTTTTCCCTCTAACTGGGATGGGACTGTTTCCTGATGAGTCACTATATCTGGACCGGGAACCTGTTTCGGTTCATCCCTGTGTCAGACTCGGATATTTTTCTTGTTTTTCCCTGTATCTGGGATGGGACTGTTTCCTGGTGAGTCACTATATCTGGAACGAGAACCTGTTTCGGTTCATCCCTGTTTCAGACTCGGATATTTTTCTAGTTTTTACCTGTATCTGGGATGGGACTGTTTCCTGGTGAGTCACTATATCTGGACCGGGACCCTGTTTCAGTTCATTCCTGTTTCTGACTCAGATATTTTCCTTGTGGACCGCTGTATCTGTGACGGGACAGTTTCCTGGTGAGTCATTATATCTGGACCGAGACCCTGTTTCTGTCTCGGATATTTTTCTTGTTTTTCCCTGTAATTGGGATGAGACTATTCCTGGTGAGTCACTATATCTGGACCGGGAACCTGTTTCGGTTCATCTCTGTTTCAGACTCGGATATTTTTCTTGCTTTTCCCTGTATCTGGGATGGGACTGTTTCCTGGTGAGTCACTATATCTGGACCGGGAACCTGTTTCGGTTCATCCCTGTTTCAGACTCAGATATTTTTTTAGTTTTTCCCTGTATCTGGGATGGGACTGTTTCCTTGTGAGTCACTATATCTGGACCGGGACCCTGTTTCAGTTCATTCCTGTTTCTGACTCAGATATTTTCCTTGTGGACCGCTGTATCTGTGACGGGACAGTTTCCTGGTGAGTCATTATATCTGGACCGAGACCCTGTTTCTGTCTCGGATATTTTTCTTATTTTTCCCTGTAACTGGGATGGGACTGTTTCCTGGTGAGTCACTATATCTGGACCGGGAACCTGTTTCGGTTAATCCCTTTTTCAGACTCGGATATTTTTCTTGTTTTTCCCTGTATCTGGGATGGGACTGTTTCCTGGTGAGTCACTATATCTGGACCGGGACCCTGTTTCAGTTCATTCCTGTTTCTGACTCAGATATTTTCCTTGTGGACCGCTGTATCTGTGACGGGACAGTTTCCTGGTGAGTCATTATATCTGGACCGAGACCCTGTTTCTGTCTCGGATATTTTTCTTGTTTTTCCCTGTAACTGGGATGGGACTGTTTCCTGGTGAGTCACTATATCTGGACCGGGAACCTGTTTCGGTTCATCCCTGTTTCAGACTCGGATATTTTTCTTGTTTTTCCCTGTATCTGGGATGGGACTGTTTCCTGGTGAGTNTCCTGGTGAGTCACTATATCTGCACCGGGACCCTTTTTCGGATCATCCCTGTTTCTGACTCGTATTTTTTCTTTTTTTTCACTGTATCTGGGATAGGCTAGTTTCCTGGTAATATTTTTCTTTTTTTTCACTGTATCTGGGATAGGACAGTTTCCTGTTGAGACACTATATCTGGATCGGGACTCTGTTACAGTTCATTCCTGTTTCTGACTCAGATATTTTCCTTGTGTACCGCTGTATCTGTGACGGGACAGTTTCCTGGTGAGTCATTATATCTGGACCGAGACCCTGTTTCTGTCTCGGATATTTTTCTTGTTTTTCCCTGTAACTGGGATGGGACTGTTTCCTGGTGAGTCACTATATCTGGACCGGGAACCTGTTTCGGTTCTTCCCTGTTTCAGACTCGGATATTTTTCTAGTCTTTCCCTGTATCTGGGATGGGACTGTTTCCTCGTGAGTCACTAATTGTTTTTCCCTGTAATTGGGATGGGACTGTTTCCTGGTGAGCCACAATACCTGGACCGGGACACTGTTTCAGTTCATTCCTGTTTTTGACTAAGATATTTTCCTTGTGTACCGCTGTATCTGTGACGGGAGAGTTTCCTGGTGAGTCATTATATCTGGACCGAGACCCTGTTTCTGTCTCGGATATTTTTCTTTTTTTTCCCTGTAATTAGGATGGGACTGTTTCCTGGTGAGTCACTATCTCTGGACCGGGAACCTGTTTCGGTTCATCTCTGTTTCAGACTCGGATATTTTTCTTGTTTTTCCCTGTATCTGGGATGAGACTGCTTCCTGGTGAGGCTCTATATCTGGACCGGGACCCTGTTTTAGTTCATTCCTGTTTCTGACTCAGATATTTTCCCTAAGGACCGCTGTATCTGTGACGGGACAATTTCCTGGTGAGTCATTATATCTGGACCGAGACCCTGTTTCTGCCTCGGATATTTTTCTTATTTTTCCCTGTAACTGGGATGGGACTGTTTCCTGGTGAGTCACTATATCTGGACCGGGAACCTGTTTCGGTTCATCCCTGTTTCAGACTNCTGGTGAGTCACTATATCTGGACCAGGAACCTGTTTCGGTTCATCTCTGTTTCTGACTCGGATAGTTTTCTTTTTTTTTTCACTGTATCTGGGATAGGACAGTTTCCTGCTGAGTCACTATATCTGGATCGGGACTCTGTTACAGTTCATTCCTGTTTCTGACTCAGATATTTTCCTTGTGTACCGCTTTATCTGTGACGGGACAGTTTCCTGGTGAGTCATTATATCTGGACCGAGACCCTGTTTCTGTCTCGGATATTTTTCTTGTTTTTCCCTGTAACTGGGATGGGACTGTTTCCTGGTGAGTCACTATATCTGGACCGGGAACCTGTTTCCGTTCATCCCTGTTTAAGACTCGGATATTTTTCTTGTTTTTCCCTGTATCTGGGATGAGACTATTTCCTGGTGAGTCGCTATATCTGGACCGGGACTCTGTTACAGTTCATTCCTGTTTCTGAAGGGACTGTTTCCTGGTGAGTCACTATATCTGGACCGGGAACTTGATACGGTTCATCCCTGTTTCAGAATCGGATATTTTTCTTGTTTTTCCCTGTATCTGGGATGGGACTGTTTCCTGGTGAGTCACTATATCTGGACCGGGACCCTGTTTCAGTTCATTCCTGTTTCTGACTCAGATATTTTCCTTGTGGACCGCTGTATCTGTGACGGGACATTTTCCTGTTGAGTCATTATATCTGGACCGAGACCCTGTTTCTGTCTCGGATATTTTTCTTGTTTTTCCCTGTAACTGGGATGGGACTGTTTCCTGGTGAGTCACTATATCTGGACCGGGAACCTGTTTCGGTTCATCCCTGTTTCAGACTCGGATATTTTTCTTGTTTTTCCCTGTATTTGGGATGGGACTGTTTCCTGGTGAGTCACTATATCTGGACCGGGACCCTGTTTCAGTTCATTCCTATTTCTGACTCAGATGTTTTCCTTGTAGACCGCTGTATCTGTGACGGGACAGTTTCCTGGTGAGTCATTATATCTGGACCGAGACCCTGTTTCTGTCTCGGATATTTTTCTTGTTTTTCCCTGTAACTGGGATGGGACTGTTTCCTGGTGAGTCACTATATCTGGACCGGGAACCTGTTTCGGTTCATCCCTGTTTAAGACTCGGATATTTTTCTTGTTTTTCCCTGTATCTTGGATGAGACCATTTCCTGGTGAGTCACTATATCAGGACCGGGACCCTGTTTCGGTTCATCCTTGTTTCTGACTCGGATATTATTGACTCGGATATTTTTCCTTTTTTTCCCCTGTACCTGGGATGGGACAGTTTCCTGGTGAGTCACTATATCTGGACCGGGACCCTGTTTCAGTTCATTCCTGTTCCTGACTCAGATATTTTCCTTGTGGACCGTTGTATCTGTGACGGGACAGTTTCCTGGTGTGTCATTATATCTGGACCGAGACCCTGTTTCTGTCTCGGATATTTTTCTTGTTTTTCCCTGTAATTGGGATGAGATTGTTTCCTGGTGAGTCACTATATCTGGACCGGGAACCTGTTTCGGTTCATCCCTGTTTCAGACTCGGATATTTTTCTTGTTTTTCCCTGTATCTGGGATGGGACTGTTTCCTGGGGAGTCACTATATCTGGACCGGGAACTTGTGTCTGTCTCGGATATTTTTCTTTGGGAAAAGTTTTAAAAACTCCCTTCAACTATGCTCTTGTTACAATTTACCCCTCATGCTTTAAAAACGTAGGAAAGACCTCCTTGAAATTTCCGTGTATCTGGGATGAGACTGTTTCTTGGTGAGCCATTATATATGGACCGGGACCCTGTTTCGGTTCAGCCCTGTTTCTAACTCAGATATTTTTCTTTTTTTTCCCTGTATCTGGGATGGGACAGTTTCCTGTAAGTCACTATATCTGGAACGGGACCCTGTTTCTGTTCATTCCTGTTTCTGACTCGGATATTTTTCTTATTTTTCCCTGTAACTGGGATGGGACTGTTTCCTGNGTCAGTATATCTGGACCGGGACCCTGTTTCTGTCTCGGATATTTTTCTTGTTTTCCCCTGTATCTGGGATGGGACTGTTTCCTGGTGAGTCACTATATCTGGACAGGTACCCTGTTTCTATCTCAGATATTTTTCTTTTTTTTCCCTGTATCTGGGAGTGGACTGTTTCCTGGTAAGTCACTATATCTGGACCGGGACCCTGTTTCGGTTCATTCCTGTTTCTGACTCGGATATTTTTCTTATTTTTCCCTGTATCTAGGATGGGACTGTTTCCTGGTGAGTCAGTATATCTGGACCGGGACCCTGTTTCTGTCTCGGATATTTTTCTTGTTTTCCCCTGTATCTGGGATGGGACTGTTTCCTGGTGAGTCACTATATCTGGACAGGTACCCTGTTTCTATCTCAGATATTTTTCTTTTTTTTCCCTGTATCTGGGAGTGGACTGTTTCCTGGTAAGTCACTATATCTGGACCGGGACCCTGTTTCGGTTCATTCCTGTTTCAGACTCGGATATTTTTCTTGTTTTTCCCTGTAACTGGGATGGGACTGTTTCCTGGTGAGTCACTATATCTGGACCGGGAACCTGTTTCGGTTCATCCCTGTTTCAGACTCGGATATTTTTCTTGTTTTTCCCTGTATCTGGGATGGGAGTGTTTCCTGGTGAGCACTATATCTGGACCGGACCCTGAAAGACAGAGCCTATAAAAAGAAAAAAAAGGGACATACTGGGAGTGTACTGTTTCCTGGTGAGTTACTATATCTGGACCGGGACCCTGTTTCTGTCTCGGATATTTTTCTTGTTTTTCCCTGTATCTGGGATGGGACTGTTTCCTGGTGAGTCACTATATTTGGACCGGGACCCCGTTTCGGTTCATTTCTATTTCTGACTCAGATATTTTCCTTGTTGACCACTGTATCTGTGACGGGACAGTTTCCTGGTAAGTCATTATATCTGGACCGAGACCCTGTTTCTGTCTCGGATATTTTTCTTGTTTTCCCCTATATCTGGGAGAGGACTGTTTCCTGGTGAGTCACTATATCTGGACCGGGACCTTGTTTCGGTTCATTTCTGTTTCTGACTCAGATATTTTCCTTGTGAACGACTGTATCTGTGACGGGACAGTTTCTTGATGAGTCATTATATCTGGACTGGGACCCTGTTTCGGTTCATCCCTGTTTCAGACTCGGATATTTTTCTTTTTTTTCCCTGTATCTGGGACGGGACTGTTTCCTGGTGAGTCACTATATCTGGACCGGGACCCTGTTTCAGTTCATTCCTGTTTCTGACTCAGATATTTTCCTTGTGGACCACTGTATCTGTGACGGGACAGTTTCCTGGTGAGTCATTATATCTAGACCGAGACCCTGTTTCTGCCGCGGATATTTTTCTTGTTTTTCCCAATAACTGGGATTCCCTGTATCTGGGATAGGACTGTTTCCTGGTGAGTCACTATATCTGGATCGGGACTCTGTTACAGTTCATTCCTGTTTCTGACTCAGATATTTTCCTTGTGGACCGCTGTATCTGTGACGGGACAGTTTCCTGGTGAGTCATTATATCTGGACCGAGACCCTGTTTCTGTCTCGGATATTTTTCTTGTTTTTCCCTGTAACTGGGATGGGACTGTTTCCTGGTGAGTCACTATATCTGGACCGGGAACCTGTTTCGGTTCATCCCTGTTTCAGACTCGGATAATTTTCTTCTTTTTCCCTTTATCTGGGATGGGACTGTTTCCTGGTGAGTCACTATATCTGAACCGGGACCGTGTTTCGATTCATCCCTGTTTCTGACTCGGATATTTTTCTTTTTTTTCACTGTATCTGGGATAGGATAGTTTCCTGGTGAGTCACTATATCTGAATCGGGACTCTGTTACAGTTCATTCCTGTTTCTGACTCAGATATTTTCCTGGTGTACCGCTGTATCTGTGACGGGACAGTTTCCTGTTGAGTCATTATATCTGGACCGAGACCCTGTTTCTGTCTCGGAAATTTTTCTTGTTTTTCCCTGTAACTGGGATGGGACTGTTTCCTGGTAAGTCACTATATCTGGACCGGGAACCTGTTTCGGTTCATCCCTGTTTCAGACTCGGATATTTTTCTTGTTTTTCCCTGTATCTGGGATGGGACTGTTTCCTGGTGAGTCACTATATCTGGACCGGGAACCTGTTTCGGTTTATCCCTTTTTCAGACTCGGATATTTTTCTTGTTTTTCCCTGTATCTGGTATGGGACCGTTTCCTGGTGAGTCACTATATCTGGACCGGGATCCTGTTTCAGTTCATTCCTGTTTCTGACTCAGATATTTTCCTTGTAGACCTCTGTATCTGAGACGGGACAGTTTCCTGGTGAGTTATTATATCTGGACCGAGACCCTGTTTCTGTCTCGGATATTTTTCTTGTTTTTCCCTGTAACTGGGATGAGACTGTTTGCTCGTGAGTCACTATATCTGGATCGGGAACCTGTTTCGGTTCATCCCGGTTTCAAACTCGGATATTCTTCTTGTTTTTCCCTGTATCTGGGATGGGACTGTTTCCTGGTGAGTCACTATATCTGGACCGGGAACCTGTTTCGGTTCATCCCTGTTTCAGACTCGGATATTTTTCTTGTTTTTCCCTGTATCTGGGATGGGACTGTTTCCTGGTGAGTCACTATATCTGGACCGGGAACCTGTTTCGGTTCATCCCTGTTTCAGACTCGGATATTTTTCTTGTTTTTCCCTGTAACTGGGATGGGACTGTTTCCTCGTGAGTCACTATATCTGGACCGGGAACCTGTTTCGGTTCATCCCTGTTTCAGACTCGGATATTTTTCTTGTTTTTCCCTGTAACTGGGATGGGACTGTTTCCTCGTGAGTCACTATATCTGGACCGGGAACCTGTTTCGGTTCATCCCTGTTTCAGACTCGGATATTTTTCTTGTTTTTCCCTGTAACTGGGATGGGACTGTTTCCTCGTGAGTCACTATATCTGGACCGGGAACCTGTTTCGGTTCATTCCTGTTTCAGACTCGGATATTTTTCTTGTTTTTCCCTGTAACTGGGATGGGACTGTTTCCTCGTGAGTCACTTTAACTGGACCGGGAACCTGTTTCGGTTCATCCCTGTTTCAAACTCAGAAATTTTTCTTGTTTTTCCCTGTATCTGGGATGGGACTGTTTCCTGGTGAGTCACTATATCTGGACCGGGACCCTGTTTCGGTTCATCCCTGTTTCTGACTCGGATATTTTTTCCCCTGTATCTGGGATGAGACAGTTTCCTGGTGAGTAACTATATCTGGACCGGGACCTTGTTTCTGTCTCGGATATTTTTCTTTGGGAAAAGTTTTAAAAACTCCCTTCAACTATGCTCTTGTTGCACTTTACCCCTCAAGCTTTAAAAACGTAGGAAAAACCTTCTTGAACTTTCAAAATGTGCACTTTACCCCCCAACACTGACATGTTTCTGACTCGGATATTTTTCTTGTTTTTTCCTGCATCTAGGATAGGACTGTTTCCTGGTGAGTCACTATATCTGGACTGGGACCCTGTTTCGGTTCATCCCTGTTTCTGACTCGGATATTTTTCTTGTTTTTCCCTGTATCTGGGATGGGACTGTTTCCTGATGAGTCACTATATCTGGACCGGGACCCTGTTTCGGTTCATCCCTGTTTCCGACACGGATATTTTTCTTATTTTTCCCTGTATCTGGGATGAGACTTTTTCCTGGTGAGTCACTATATCTGGACCGGGACCCTATTTCGGTTCATCCCTGTTTCTGACTCGGATATTTTTCTTGTGAACCACTGTATCTTTGACGGGACAGTTTCCTGGTGACTCACTATATCTGGACCGAGGCCCTGTTTCTGTCTCTGATATTTTTCTTGTTTTTCCCTATATTTGGGATGGGACTTTTTCCTTGTGAGTAACTATATCTGGACCGGGCCCTGTTTCTGTCTCGGATATTTTTCTTGTTTTTTCCTGTATCTGGGATAGGACTGTTTCCTGGTGAGTCACTATATCTGGACCGGGACCCTGTTTCGGTTCATCCCTGTTTCTGACTCGGATATTTTTCTTTTTTTTCCCTGTATCTAGGATGGGACAGTTTCCTGGTGAGTCACTATATCTGGACCGGGACCCTGTTTCAGTTCATTTCTGTTTCTAACTCAGATATTTTCCTTGTGGACCGCTGTATCTGTGACGGGACAGTTTCCTGGTGAGTCATTATATCTGGACCGAGACCCTGTTTCTGTCTCGGATATTTTTCTTGTTTTTCCCTGTAACTGGGATAGGACTGTCTCCTCGTGAGTCACTATATCTGGACCGGGAACCTGTTTCGGTTCATCCCTGTTTCAGACTCGGATATTTTTCTTGTTTTTCCCTGTATCTGGGATGGGACTGTTTCCTGGTGAGTCACTATATCTGGCCGGGAACCTGTTTCGGTTCATTCCTGTTTCAGACTCGGATATTTTTCTTGTTTTTCCCTGTAACTGGAATGGGACTGTTTCCTGGTGAGTCACTATATCTGGACCGGGAACCTGTTTCGGTTCATCCCTGTTTCAGACTCGGATATTTTTCTTGTTTTTCCCTGTATCTGGGATGGGACTGTTTCCTGGTGAGTCACTATATCTGGACCGGGACCCTGTTTCAGTTCATTCCTGTTTCTGACTCAGATATTTTCCTTGTGTACCGCTGTATCTGTGACGGGACAGTTTCCTGGTGAGTCATTATATCTGGACTGAGACCCGGTTTCTGTCTCGGATATTTTTCTTGTTTTTCCCTGTAACTGGGATGGGACTGTTTCCTGGTGAGTCACTATATCTGGACCGGGAACCTGTTTCGGTTCATTCCTGTTTCAGACTCGGATATTTTTCTTGTTTTTCCTTGTTTCTGGGATGAGAATGTTTCCTGGTGAGTCACTATATCTGGACCGGGAAATCTCTTATTCCGTCCATTAATGGACGGACGTTAGGGTCGTGGGTGTAAAGTGCACATTTTGAATGTTCAAGGAGGTCTTTCCTACGTTTTTTAAGCATGAGGGGTAAAGTGCAATAAGAGCATAGTTCAAGTGGGTTTTTAGGACTTTTCCCTTTTTCTTTTTTTTTCCTGTATCGGGGAGTGGACTGTTTCCTGGTAAGTCACTATATCTGGACCGGGACCCTGTTTCGGTTCATTCCTGTTTCAGACTCGGATATTTTTCTTGTTTTTCCCTGTAACTGGGATGGGACTGTTTCCTCGTGAGTCACTATATCTGGACCGGGAACCTGTTTCGGTTCATCCCTGTTTCAGACTCGGATATTTTTCTTGTTTTTCCCTGTATCTGGGATGAGACTGTTTCCTGGTGAGTCACTATATCTGGACCGGGTCCCTGTTTCGGTTCATCCCTGATTCTGACTCCGATATTTTTCTTTTTTTCCTCTGTATCTGGGATGAGACAGTTTCCTGGTGAGTTACTATATCTGGACTGGGACCCTGTTTCAGTTCATTCGTGTTTCTGACTCAGATATTTTCCTTGTGGACCGCTGTATCTGTGACGGGACAGTGTCCTGGTGAGTCATTATATCTGGACCGAGACCCTGTTTCTGTCTCGGATATTTTTGTTGTTTTTCCCTGTAACTGGGATGAGACTGTTTCCTGGTGAGTCACTATATCTGGACCGGGAACCTGTTTCGGTTCATCCCTGTTTCAGACTCGGATATTTTTCTTGTTTTTCCCTGTATCTGGGATGGGACTGTTTCCTGGTGAGTCACTATATCTGGACCGGGACCTTGTTTCTGTCTCGGATATTTTTCTTTGGGAAAAGTTTTAAAAACTCCCTTCAACTATGCTCTTGTTGCACTTTACCACTCATGCTTTAAAAAATCAGGAAAGACCTCCTTGAACTTTCAAAATGTGCACTTTACCCCCCAACCCTGACGTCCGTCCATTAATGTGCACATAATGTGATTAATCTGGGCCATAGTGTAATTTTATAAGGGTATAAATGAAAATAAATTTATAAAAAGTAAGATTAAAAAGTAATATTTAAAGAGTTTTGGGGTCAAATTATAATTTTCAAATCTCTTATTCCGTCCATTAATGTGCACATAATGTGATTAATCTGGGCCATAGTGTAATTTTGGAAGGGTATAAATGAAAATAAATTTATAAAAAGTAAGATTAAAAAGTAATATTTAAAGAGTTTTGGGGTCAAATTATAATTTTCAAATCTCTTATTCCGTCCATTAATGCACGGACGTTAGGGTCGTGGGGGGTAAAGTGCACATTTTGAAAGTTTAAGGAGGTCTTTTCTACGTTTTTTAAGCATGAGGGGTAAAGTGCAATAAGAGCATAGTTCAAGGGGGTTTTTAGGACTTTTCCCTTTTTCTTTTGTTTTTTTTCCCTGTATTGGGGAGTGGACTGTTTCCTGGTAAGTCACTATATCTGGACCGGGACCCTGTTTCGGTTCATTCCTGTTTTAGACTCGGATATTTTTCTTGTTTTCCCCTGTAACTGGGATGAGACTGTTTCCTCGTGAGTCACTATATCTGGGCCGGGAACCTGTTTCGGTTCTTCCCTGTTTCAGACTCGGATATTTTTCTTGTTTTTCCCTGTAACTGGGATGGGACTGTTTCCTGGTGAGTCACTATATCTGGACCGGGACCCTGTTTCGGTTTATCCCTGTTTCTGACTCGGATATTTTTCTTTTTTTCCCCTGTATCTGGGATGGGACAGCTTCCTGGTGAGTCACTATATCTGGGGGCCCTATTTCATTTCATTCCTGTTTCTGACTGAGATATTTTCGTTGTGGACCGCTGTATCTGTGACGGGACAGTTTCCTGGTGAGTCATTATATCTGGACCGAGACCCTGTTTCTGTCTCGGATATTTTTCTTGTTTTTCCCTGTATCTGGGATGAGACTGTTTCCTGGTGAGTCACTATATCTGGACCGGGACCTTGTTTCTGTCTCGGATATTTTTCTTTGGGAAAAGTTTTAAAAATTGCATTCAACTATGCTCTTGTTACACTTTACCCCTCATGCTTTAAAAACGTAGGAAAGACCTCCTTGAACATTCAAAATATGCACTTTACCCCCCAACCCTGACGTCCGTCCATTAATGTGCACATAATGTGATTAATCTGGGCCATAGTGTAATTTTATAAGGGTATAAATGAAAATAAATTTATAAAAAGTAAGATTAAAAAGTAATATTTAAAGAGTTTTGGGGTCAAATTATAATTTTCAAATCTCTTATTCCGTCCATTAATGTGTACATAATGTGATTAATCTGTGCCATAGTGTAATTTTATAAAGGTATAAATGAAAATAAATTTATAAAAAGTAAGATTAAAAAGTAATATTTAAAGAGTTTTGGGGTCAAATTATAATTTTCAAATCAGTTATTCCGTCCATTAATGGACGGACGTTGGGGTGGTGGGGGTAAAGTGCACATTTTGAAAGTTCAAGGAGGTCTTTCCTACGTTTTTTAAGCATAAGGGGTAAAGTGCAATAAGAGCATAGTTCAAGGGAGTTTTTAAAACTTTTCCCTTTTTCTNCCCTGTATCGGGGATTGGACTGTTTCCTGGTAAATCACTATATCTGGACCGGGACCCTGTTTCAGTTTATTCCTGTTTCAGACTCGGATATTTTTCTTTTTTTTCCCTGTAACTAGGATGGGACTGTTTCCTCGGGAGTCACTATATCTGGACCGGGAACCTGTTTCGGTTCATCCCTGTTAACTATATCTGGACCGGGAACCTGTTTCGGTTCATCCATGTTTTAGATTCGGATATTTTTATTGTTTTTCCCTGTATCTGGGATGGGACTGTTTCCTTGTGAGTCACTATATCTGGACCGGGACCCTGTTTCAGTTCATTCCTGTTTCTGACTCAGATATTTTCCTTGTGGACCGCTGTATCTGTGACGGGACAGTTTCCTGGTGAGTCATTATATCTGGACCGAGACCCTGTTTCTGTCTCGGATATTTTTCTTATTTTTCCCTGTAACTGGGATGGGACTGTTTCCTCGTGAGTCACTATATCTGGACCGAGAACCTATTTCGGTTCATCCCTGTTTCAGATTCGGATATTTTTCATGTTTTTCATCCTGTTTCTAACTCAGATATTTTCCTTGTGGACCGCTGTATTTGGGACGGGACAGTTTCCTGGTGAGTCATTATATCTGGACCGAGACCCTGTTTCTGTCTCGGATATTTTTCTTATTTTTCCCTGTAACTGGGATGGGACTGTTTCCTGGTGAGTCACTATATCTGGACCGGGAACCTGTTTCGGTTCATCCCTGTTTCAGACTCGGATATTTTTCTTGTTTTTCCCTGTATCTGGGATGGGACTGTTTCCTGGTGAGTCACTATATCTGGACCGGGACCCTGTTTCGGTTCATCCCTGTTTTCGGCTCGGATATTTTTCTTTTTTTTCCCTGTATCTGGGAAGGGACAGTTTCCTGGTGAGTCACTATATCTGGATCGGGTCCCTGTTACAGTTCATTCCTGTTTCTGACGCAGATATTTTCCTCGTGGACCGCTGTATCTGTGACGGGACAGTTTCCTGGTGAGTCATTATATCTGGACCGAGACCCTGTTTCTGTCTCGGATATTTTTCTTGTTTTTCCCTGTAACTGGGATGGGACTGTTTCCTGGTGAGTCACTATATCTGGACCGGGAACCTGTTTCGATTCATCCCTGTTTCTGTCTCGGATATTTTTCTTGTTTTTCCCTGTAGTTGGGATGGGACTGTTTCCTGGTGAGTCACTATATTTGACCGGGAACCTGTTTCGGTTCATCCCTGTTTCAGACTCGGATATTTTTCTTGTTTTTCCCTGTATCTGGGATGGGACTGTTTACTGGTGAGTCACTATATCTGGACCGGGACCCTGTTTCGGTTCATCCCTGTTTCTGACTCGGATATTTTTCTTTTTTTTCCCTGTATCTGGGATGAGACAGTTTCCTGGTGAGTCACTATCTCTGGATCGGGACCCTGTTACAGTTCATTCCTGTTTCTGACTCAGATATTTTCCTTGTGGACCGCTGTATCTGTGACGGGACAGTTTCCTGGTGAGTCATTATATCTGGACCCACACCCTGTTTCTGTCTCGGATATTTTTCTTGTATTTCCCTGTAATTGGGATGAGACTCTTTCCTGGTGAGTCACTATATCTGGACCGGGAACTTGTTTCGGTTCAACCCTGTTTCAGACTCGGATATTTTTCTTGTTTTTCTCTGTATCTGGGATGGGACAGTTTCCTGGTGAGTCACTATATCTGGACCGGGACCCTGTTTCAGTTCATTCCTGTTTCTGACTCAGATATTTTCCTTGTGGACCGCTGTATTTGTGACGGGACAGTTTCCTAGTAAGTCATTATATCTGGACCGAGACCCTGTTTCTGTCTCGGATATTTTTCTTATTTTTCCCTGTAACTGGGATGGGACTGTTTCTTGGAGAGTCACTATATCTGGTCCGGGAACCTGTTTCGGTTCATCCCTGTTTCAGACTCGGAAATTTTTCTTGTTTTTTGCTGTATCTGGGATGGGTCTGTTTCCTGATGAGTCACTATATCTGGACCGGGACCCTGTTTCGGTTCATCCCTGTTTTCGACTCGGATATTTTTCTTTTTTTTCCCTGTATCTGGGATGGGACAGTTTCCTGGTGAGTCACTATATCTGGATCGGGTCCCTGTTACAGTTCATTCCTGTTTCTGACGCAGATATTTTCCGTGTGAACCTCTGTATCTGTGATGGGACAGTTTCCTGGTGAGTCATTATATCTGGACCGAGACCCTGTTTCTGTCTCGGATATTTTTCTTGTTTTTCCCTTTCCTTGTTTTTCCCTGTATCTGGGATGGGACTGTTTCCTGGTGAGTCACTATATCTGGACCGGGACCCTGTTTCAGTTCATTCCTGTTTCTAACTCAGATATTTTCCTTGTGGACCGCTGTATTTGTGACGGGACAGTTTCCTGTTGAGGCATTATATCTGGACCGAGACCCTGTTTCTGTCTCGGATATTTTTCTTATTTTTCCCTGTAACTGGGATGGGACTGTTTCCTGGTGAGTCACTATATCTGGACCGGGAACCTGTTTCGGTTCATCCCTGTTTCAGACTCGGATATTTTTCTTGTTTTTCCCTGTATCTGGGATGGGACTGTTTCCTGGTGAGTCACTATATCTGGACCGGGAACCTGTTTCGGTTCATCCCTGTTTCTGACTCGGATATTTTTCTTTTTTTTCCCTGTATCTGGGATGGGACAGTTTCCTGGTGAGTCACTATATCTGGATCGGGTCCCTGTTACAGTTCATTCGTGTTTCTGACGCAGATATTTTCCTTGTGGACCGCTGTATCTGTGACAAGACCCTGTTTCTGTCTCGGATATTATTCTTGTTTCTCCCTGTAACTGGGATGGGACTGTTTCCTGGTGAGTCACTATATCTGGACCGGGACCCTGTTTCGGTTCATCCCTGTTTCTGACTCGGATATTTTTCTTGTTTTTCCCTGTA
>QAOA01001508.1:949512-961752 GCA_003255065.1 Cercis canadensis
TCGGATATTTTTCTTGTTTTTCCCTGTAATTGGGATGGGACTGTTTCCTGGTGAGTCACTAGATCTGGACCGGGAACCTATTTCGGTTCATCCCTGTTTCAGACTCGGATATTTTCTTGTTTTTCCCTGTATCTGGGATGGGACTGTTTCCTGGTGAGTCACTATATCTGGAACGGGACCCTGTTTCAGTTCATTCATGTTTCTAACTCAGATATTTTCCTTGTGGACCGCTGTATTTGTGACGGGACATTTTCCTGGTGAGTCATTATATCTGGACCGAGACCCTGTTTCTGTCTCGGATATTTTTCTTATTTTTCCCTGTAACTGGGATGGGACTATTTCTTGGTGAGTCACTATATCTGGTCCGGGAACCTGTTTCAAACTCGGAAATTTTTCTTGTTTTTTGCTGTATCTGGGATGGGACTGTTATATTTTTCTTGTTTTTTGCTGTATCTGGGATGGGACTGTTTCCTGGAGAGTCACTATATCTGGACCGGGAACCTGTTTCGGTTCATCCCTGTTTCAGACTCGGATATTTTTCTTGTTTTTCCCTGTATTTGGGATGAGACTGTTTCCTGGTGAGTCACTATATCTGGACCGGGAACTTGTTTCGGTTCATCCCTGTTTCAGACTCGGATATTTTTCTTGTTTTTCTCTGTATCTGGGATGGGATTGTTTCTTGGTGAGTCACTATATCTGGACCGGGAACCTGTTTCGAAACTGTTTCCTGGTGAGTCACTATATCTGGACCGGGAAGCTGTTTCGATTCATCCCTGTTTCTGTCTCGGATATTTTTCTTGTTTTTCCCTGTAATTGGGATGGGACTGTTTCCTGGTGAGTCACTATATCTGGACCGGGAACCTGTTTCGGTTCATCCCTGTTTCAGACTCGGATATTTTTCTTGTTTTTTGCTGTATCTGGGATGGGACTGTTTCCTGGTGAGTCACTATATCTGGACCGGGACCCTGTTTCGGTTCATCCCTGTTTCCGACTCGGATATTTTTCTTTTTTTTCCCTGTATCTGGGATGGGACAGTTTCCTGGTGAGTCACTATATCTGGATCGGGTCCCTGTTACAATTAATTCCTGTTTCTGACTCAGATATTTTCCTTGTGGACCGCTGTATCTGTGACGGGACAGTTTCCTGGTGAGACATTATATCTGGACCGAGACCCTGTTTCTGTCTCGGATATTTTTCTTGTTTTTCCCTGTAACTGGGATGGGACTGTTTCCTGGTGAGTCACTATATCTGGACCGGGAACCTGTTTCGGTTCATCCCTGTTTCAGACTCGGATATTTTTCATGTTTTTCCCTGTATCTGTGATGGGACTGTTTCCTGGTGAGTCACTATATCTGTACCGGGACCCTATATCTGGACCGGGAACCTGTTTCGGTTCATTCCTGTTTTTGACTTCGATATTTTTCTTGTTTTTCCCTGTATCTGGGATGGGACTGTTTCCTAGTGAGTCACTATATCTAGACCGGGACCCTGTTTCGGTTCATCCCTGTTTCTGACTCGGATATTTTTCTTTTTTTCCCCTGTATCTGGGATGAGACAGTTTCCTGGTGAGTCACTATATCTGGACCGGGACCCTGTTTCGGTTCATCCCTGTTTCTGACTCAGATATTTTTCTTGTGGACCACTGTATCTGTGACGGGACAGTTTCCTTGTGAGTCACTAAATCTAGACCGGCACCCTGTTTCTGACTCGGACATTTTTCTTGTTTTTCCATGTATCTGGGATGGGACTGTTTCCTGGTAAGTCACTATATCTGGACCGGGACCCTGTTTCTGTTTATGATATTTTTATTGTTTTTCCCTGTATCTGGGATGGGACTGTTTCCTGGTGAGTCACTATATCTGGACCGGGACCCTGTTTCGGTTCATCCCTGTTTCTGACTCGGATATTTTTCTTGTTTTTCCCTGTATCTGTGACGACACAGTTTCCTTGTGAGTCACTAAATCTGGACCGAGACCCTGTTTCGGTTCATCCCTGTTTCTGACTCGGATATTTTTCTTGTTTTTCCATGTATCTGGGATGGGACTGTTTCCTGGTAAGTCACTATATCTGGACCGGGACCCTGTTTCTGTCTCGGATATTTTTCTTGTTTTTCCCTGTATCTGGGATGGGACTGTTTCCTGTTGAGGCACTATATCTAGACCGGGACCCTGTGTCGGTTCATCCCTGTTTCTGACTCAGATATTTTTCTTGTTTTTCCCTGTATCTGGGATGGGAATGTTTCCTGGTGAGTCACTATATCTGGACCGGGACCCTGTTTCAGTTCATTCCTATTTCTGACTCGGATATTTTTCTTGTTTTTCCCCGTATCTGGGATGGGACTGTTTCCTGGTGAGTCACTATATCGTGACGGGACCCTGTTTCTGTCTCGGATATTTTTCTGGTTTTTTCCTGTATCTGGGATAAGACTGTTTCCTGGTGAGTCACTATATCTGGACCGGGAACCTGTTTCGGTTCATTCCTTTTTTTGACTCGGATATTTTTCTTGTTTTTCCCTGTATCTGGGATGGGACTTTTTCATAGTGAGTCACTATATCTGGACCGGGACACTGTTTCGGTTAATCCCTGTTTCTGACTCAGATATTTTTCTTGTGGACCACTGTATCTGTGACGGGACAGTTTCCTTGTGTGACACTAAATCTGGACCGGGACCCTGTTTCGGTTCATCCCTGTTTCTGACTCGGATATTTTTCTTGTTTTTCCATGTATCTGGGATGGGACTGTTTCCTGGTAAGTAACTATATCTGGACCGGGACCCTGTTTCTGTCTAGGATATTTTTCTTGTTTTTCCCTGTATCTGGGATGGGATTGTTTCCCAGTGAGTCACTATATCTGGACCGGGACCCTGTTTCGGTTCATCCCTGTTTCTGACTCGGATATTTTTCTTGTTTTTCCCTGTATCTGTGACGGGACAGTTTCCTTGTGAGTCACTAAATCTGGACCGAAACCCTGTTTCGGTTCATCCCTGTTTCTGACTCGGATATTTTTCTTGTTTTTCCATGTATGTGGTATGGGACTGTTTCCAGGTAAGTCACTATATCTGGACCGGGACCCTGTTTTTGTCTCGGATATTTTTCTTGTTTTTCCCTGTATCTGGGATGGGACTGACTGGTGAGTCATTATATCTGGACCGGGACCCTGTTTCGGTTCATTCATATTTCTGACTCGAATATTTTTCTGGTTTTTCCCTGTATCTGGGATGAGCCTGTTTCCTGGTGAGTCACTATATCTGGACCGGGACCCTGATTCAGTTCATTCCTGTTTCTGACTCGGATATTTTTCTTGTTTTTCCCTGTATCTGAGATGGGACTGTTTCCTGGTGAGTCACTATATCTGGACCGAGACCTTGTTTCTGTCCGGATATTTTTCTTGTTTTTCCCTGTATCTGGGAAGGGACTGTTTCCTGTTGAGTCACTATATCTGTACCGGGACCCTGTTTCGGTTCATCCCTGTTTCTGACTCGGATATTTTTCATGTGAACCACTGTATCTGTGACGAGACAGTTTCCTGGTGAGTCATTATATCTGGACCGAGACCCTGTTTCGGTTCATCCTTGTTTCTAACTCAGATATTTTTATATTTTTTCCCTGTATCTGGGATGGGACTGTTTCCTGGTGAGTCACTATATCTGGACCGGGAACCTGTTTCGGTTCATCCCTGTTTCAGACTCGGATATTTTCCTTTTTTTTCCCTGTATCTGGGATGGGACAGTTTCCTGTAAGTCACTATATCTGGATCGGGACCCTGTTTCAGTTCATTCCTATTTCTGACTCGGATACTTTTCTTGTTTTTCCCAGTATTTGGGATGGGACTATTTCCTGGTGAGTCACTACATCTGTACCGGGACTCTATTTCGGTTCATCCCTGTTTCTGACTCAGATATTTTCCTTGTGGGCCACTGTATCTGTGACGGGACAGTTTCCTGGTGAGTCACTATATCTGGACCGGGACCCTGTTTTTGTCTCGAAGATTTTTCTTGTTTTTCCCTGTATCTGGGAGGGGACTGTTTCCTGGTGAGTCACTATATCTGTACCGGGACCCTGTTTCGGTTCCTCCCTGTTTCTAACTCGGATATATTTCTTGTGAACCACTGTATCTGTGACGGGACAGTTTCCTGGTGAGTCATTATATCTGGACCGAGACCCTGTTTCGGTTTATCCCTGTTTCTGACTCGGATATTTTTCTATTTTTTCCCTGTATCTGGGATGGGACTGTTTCCTGGTGAGTCACTATATCTGGACCGAGACCCTTTTTCTGTTTCGGATATTTTTCTTGTTTTGCCCTGTAATTAGGATGGGACTGTTTCCTGGTTAGTCATTATATCTGGACCGGGAACCTGTTTCGGTTCATCCCTGTTTCAAACTCAGATATTTTTCTTGTTTTTCCCTGTATCTGGGATGGGACTGTTTCCTGGTTAGTCACTATATCTGGACCGGGAACCTGTTTCGGTTCATCCCTGTTTCAGACTCGGATATTTTTCTTGTTTTTCCCTGTATCTGGGATGGGATTGTTTCCTGGTGAGTCACTATATCTGGACCGGGACCCTGTTTCGGGTCATCCCAGTTTCTGACTCGGATATTTTTCTTTTCTTTCCCTGTATCTGGGATGGGACAGTTTCCTAGTAAGTCACTATATCTGGACCGGGACCCTGTTTCAGTTTTTTCTGTTTCTGTCTCGGATATTTTTCTTGTTTTTCCCTGTATCTGGTATGGGACTGTTTCCTGCTGAGTCACTATATCTGGACCGGGACCCTTTTTCGGTTCATTCCTGTTTCTGACTCGGATATTTTTCTTGTTTTTCCCTGTATCTGGGATAGGACTGTTTCCTGGTGAGTCACTATATCCGGACCGGGACCCTGTTTCGGTTCATTCCATTTTCTGACTCGGATATTTTTCATGTGAACCACTGTATCTGTGACGGGACAGTTTCCTGGTGAGTCATTATATCTGGACCGAGACCCTGTTTCTGTCCGATATTTTTCTTGTTTTTCCCTATATCTGGGAAGGGACTGTTTCCCGGTGAGTCACTATATCTGTACCGGGACCCTGTTTCGGTTCATCCCTGTTTCTGACTCGGATATTTTTCATGTGAACCACTGTATCTGTGACGGGACAGTTTCCTGGTGAGTCATTATATCTGGACCGAGACCCTGTTTCGGTTCATCCTTGTTTCTAACTCGGATATTTTTCTATTTTTTCCCTGTATCTGGGATGTGACTGTTTCCTGGTGAGTCACTATATCTGGACCGAGACCATTTTTCTGTCTCGGATATTTTTCTTGTTTTTCCCTGTAATTGGGATGGGACTGTTTCCTGGTTAGTCATTATATCTGGACCGGGAACCTGTTTCGGTTCATCCCTGTTTCAGACTCGGATATTTTTCTTGTTTTTCCCTGTATCTGGGATGGGACTGTTTCCTGGTGAGTCACTATATCTGGACCGGGAACCTGTTTCTGTCTCGGATATTTTTCTTTGGGAAAAGTTTTAAAAACTCCCTTCAACTATGCTCTTGTTGCACTTTACCCCTCATGCTTTAAAAACGTAGGAAAGACCTCCTTGAACTTTCAAAATGTGCACTTTANGTTTCTGACTCGGATATTTTTCTTTTCTTTCCCTGTATCTGGGATGGGACAGTTTCCTAGTAAGTCACTATATCTGGACCGGGACCCTGTTTCAGTTTTTTCTGTTCCTATCTCGGATATTTTTCTTGTTTTTCCCTGTATCTGGTATGGGACTGTTTCCTGGTGAGTCACTATATCTGGACCGGGAACCTGTTTCGGTTCATCCCTGTTTCTGACTCGGATATTTTTCATGTCAACCACTGTATCTGTGACGGGACAGTTTCCTGGTGAGTCCTTATATCTGGACCGAGACCCTGTTTCGGTTCATCCTTGTTTCTAACTCGGATATTTTTCTATTTTTTCCCTGTATCTGGGATGGGACTGTTTCCTGGTGAGTCACTATATCTGGACCGAGACGCTATTTCTTTCTCGGATATTTTTCTTGTTTTTCCCTGTAACTGGGATGAGACAGTTTCCTAGTGAGTCACTATATCTGGACCGGGAACCTGTTTCGGTTCATCCCTGTTTCAGACTCGGATATTTTTCTTGTTTTTCCCTGTATCTGGGATGGGACTGTTTCCTGGTGAGTCACTATATCTGGACCGGGAACTTGTTTCAGTTCATACCTGTTTCTGACTCGGATATTTTTCTTGTTTTTCCCAGTATCTGGGATGGCACTGTTTCATGGTGAGTCACTATATCTGGACCGGGACCCTGTTTCTGTCTCGGATATTTTTCTATTTTTTCCCTGTATCTGGGAGGGGACTGTTTCCTGGTGTGTCAATATATCTGTACCGGGACCCTGTTTCGGTTCATCCCTGTTTCTGACTCGGATATTTTTCATGTGAACCACTGTATCTGTGACGGGACAGTTTGGTGAGTCATTATATCTGGACCGAGACCCTGTTTCGGTTCATCCCTGTTTCTGACTCGGATATTTTTCTATTTTTTCCCTGTATCTGGAATGTGACTGTTTCCTGGTGAGTCACTGTATCTGGACCGAGACTCTATTTCTGTCTCGGATATTTTTCTTGTTTTTCCCTATAACTGGGATGGGACAGTTTCCTGGTGAGTCACTATATCTGGACCGGGAACCTGTTTCGGTTCATCCCTGTTTCTGACTCGGATATTTTTCTTGTTTTTCCAAGTATCTGGGATGGGACTGTTTCTTGGTGAGTCACTATATCTGGACTGGGACCCTAATTCTGCCTCAGATATTTTTCTTTTTTTTTTTCCCTGTATCTGGGAGTGGACTGTTTCCTGGTAAGTCACTATATCTGGACCGGGACCCTGTTTCGGTTCATTCCTGTTTCTGACTCAGATATTTTCCTTGTGGACCACTGTATCTGTGACGGGACATTTTTCTGGTGAGTCATTATATCTGGACTGGGACCCTATTTCGGTTCATCCTCGTTTCTGACTCGGATATTTTTCTATTTTTTCCCTGTATCTGGGATTGAACTGTTTCCTGGTGAGTCACTATATCTGGACCGAGTCCCTGTTTCTGTCTCGGATATTTTTCTTGTTTTTCCCTGTAACTGGGATGGGACTGTTTCCTAGTGAGTCATTATATCTGGACCGGGAACCTGTTTCGGTTCATCCCTGTTTCAGACTCGGATATTTTTCCTATTTTTTCCTGTATCTGGGATGGGACTGTTTCCTGGTGAGTCACTATATCTGGACCGGGAACCTGTTTCGGTTCATCCCTGTTTCAGACTCGGATATTTTTCTTATTTTTCCCTGTATCTGGGATGGGACAGTTTCCTAGTAAGTCACTATATCTGGACCGGGACCCTGTTTCAATTTTTTCTGTTTCTGTCTCGGATATTTTTCTTGTTTTTCCCTGTATCTGGTATGGGACTGTTTCCTGCTGAGTCACTATATCTAAACCGGGACCCTTTTTCGGTTCATTCCTGTTTCTGACTCGGATATTTTTCTATTTTTTCCCTGTATCTGGGATGGGACTGTTTCCTGGTGAGTCACTATATCTGGACCGAGACCCTATTTCTGTCTCGGATATTTTTCTTGTTTTTCCCTGTAATTGGGATGGGACTGTTTCCTGGTTAGTCATTATATCTGGACCAGGAACCTGTTTCGGTTCATCCCTGTTTCAGACTCGGATATTTTTCTTGTTTTTCCCTTTATCTGGGATAGGACTGTTTCCTGGTGAGTCACTATATCTGGACCGGGACCCTGTTTCGGTTCATCCCTGTTTCTGACTCAGATATTTCCCTTGTGGACCACTGTATCTGTGACGGCACAGTTTCCTGGTGAGTCATTATATCTGGACCGGGACCCTGTTTCGGTTCATTCCTATTTCTAACTCGAATATTTTTCTTGTTTTTCCCTGTATCTGGGATGAGCCTGTTTCCTGGTGAGTCACTATATCTGGACCGGGACCCTGCTTCAGTTCATTCCTGTTTCTGACTCGTATATTTTTCTTGTTTTTCCCTCTATCTGGGATGTGACTGTTTCCTGGTGAGTCACTATATCTGGACCGAGACCCTGTTTCTGTCCGGATATTTTTCTTGTTTTTCCCTGTATCTGGGAAGGGACTGTTTCCTGGTGAGTCACTATCTCTGTACCGGGACCCTGTTTCGGTTCATCCCTGTTTCTGACTCGGATATTTTTCATGTCAACCACTGTATCTGTGACCGGACAGTTTCCTGGTGAGTCCTTATATCTGGACCGAGACCCTGTTTCGGTTCATCCTTGTTTCTAACTCGGATATTTTTCTATTTTTTCTCTGTATCTGGGATGGGACTTTTTCCTGGTGAGTCACTATATCTGGACCGAGACGCTATTTCTTTCTCGGATATTTTTCTTGTTTTTCCCTGTAACTGGGATGAGACAGTTTCCTGGTGAGTCACTATATCTGGACCGGGAAACTGTTTCGGTTCATCCCTGTTTCAGACTCGGATATTTTTCTTGTTTTTCCCTGTATCTGGGATGGGACTGTTTCCTGGTGAGTCACTATATCTGGACCGGGAACCTGTTTCGGTTCATCCCTGTTTCAGACTCGGATATTTTTCTTGTTTTTCCCTGTATCTGGGATGAGACTGTTTCCTAGTGAGTCACTATATCTGGACCGGGAACCTGTTTCGGTTCATCCCTGTTTCTGACTCGGATATATTTCTTGTTTTTCCCAGTATCTGGGATGACACTGTTTCATGGTGAGTCACTATATCTGGACCGGGACCCTGTTTCTGTCTCGGATATTTTTCTTTTTTTTCCATGTATCTGAGAGGGGACTGTTTCCTGGTGAGTCAAAATATCTGTACCGGGACCCTGTTTCGGTTCATCCCTGTTTCTGACTCAGATATTTTCCTTGTGGACCACTGTATCTGTCACGGCACAGTTTTCTGGTGAGTATTTATATCTGGACTGGGACCCTGTTTCGGTTCATCGTCGTTTCTGACTCGGATATTTTTCTATTTTTTCCCTGTATCTGGGATTGAACTGTTTCCTGGTGAGTCACTATATCTGGACCGAGTCCCTGTTTCTGTCTCGGATATTTTTCTTGTTTTTCCCTGTAACTGGGATGGGACTGTTTCCTGGTGAGTCACTATATCTGGACCGGGACCCTGTTTCGGTTCATCCCTGTTTCTGACTCGGATATTTTTCTTCTTTTTCCCTGTATCTGGGATGGGACTGTTTCCTGGTGAGTCACTATATCTGGACCGGGACCCTGTTTCTGTCTCGGATATTTTTCTTTTTTTTTCCTTGTATCTGGGAGTGGACTGTTTCCTGGTAAGTCACTATATCTCGACCGGGACCCTATTTCGGTTCATTCCTGTTTCTGACTGAGATATTTTCCTTGTGGACCACTGTATCTGTGACGGGACAGTTTCTTTGTGAGTCATTATATCTGGTTCGGGACCCTGTTTCGGTTCATCCCTGTTTCTGACTCGGATATTTTTCTATTTTTTCCCTGTATCTGGGATGGGACTGTTTCCTGGTGAGTCACTATATCTGGACCGGGACCCTGTTTCTGTCTCGGATATTTTTCTTGTTTTTCCCAGTATCTGGGATGGGACTGTTTCCTGGTTAGTCACTACATCTGGACCGGGACCCTATTTCGGTTCATCCCTGTTTCTGACACAGATATTTTCCTTGTGGGCCACTGTATCAGTGACGGGACAGTTTCCTGGTAAGTCACTATATCTGGACCGGGACCCTGTTTTTGTCTCGGATATTTTTCTTGTTTTTCCCTGTATCTGGGAGGGGACTGTTTCCTGGTGAGTCACTATATCTGTACCGGGACCCTGTTTCGGTTGCTCCCTGTTTCTAACTTGGATATTTTTCATGTGAACCACTGTATCTGTGACGGGACAGTTTCCTGGTGAGTCATTATATCTGGACCGAGACCCTGTTTCGGTTTATCCCTTTTTCTGACTCGGATATTTTTCTATTTTTTCCCTGTATCTGGGATGGGACTGCTTTCTGGTGAGTCACTATATCTGGACCGAGACCCTATTTCTGTCTCGGATATTTCTCTTGTTTTTCCCTGTAACTGGGATGTGACTGTTTCCTGGTGAGTCATTATGTCTGGACCGGGAACCTGTTTCGGTTCATCCCTGTTTCAGACTCGGATATTTTTCTTGTTTTTCCCTGTATCAGGGATGTGACTGCTTCTTGGTGAGTCACTATATCTGCCCCGGGAACCTGTTTCGGTTCATCCCTGTTTCAGACTCGGATATTTTTCTTGTTTTTCCCTGTATCTGGGATGGGACTGTTTCCTGGTGAGTCACTATATATGGACCGGGAACCTGTTTCGGTTCATCCCTGTTTCAGACTCGGATATTTTTCTTGTTTTTCCCTGTAACTGGGATGGGACAGTTTCCTGGTGACTCATTATATCTGGACCGGGAACCTATTTCGGTTCATCCCTGTTTCAGACTCGGATATTTTTCTTGTTTTTCCCTGTATCTGGGATGGGATTGTTTCCTGGTGAGTCACTATATCTGGACCGGGACCCTGTTTCGGTTCATCCGTTTCTGACTCAGACAATTTCCTTGTGGACCACTGTATCTGTGACGGGACAGTTTCCTGGTGATGACTCGGATATTTTTCTTGTTTTTCCCAGTATCTGGGATGGGACTTTTTCCTGGTTAGTCACTATATCTGGACCGGGACCCTGTTTCTGTCTCGGATATTTTTCTTGTTTTTCCCTGTAACTGGGATGGGACTGTTTCTTGGTGAGTCACTATATCTGGACCGGGACCCTGTTTCGGTTCATCCCTGTTTCTAACTCAGATATTTTCCTTGTGGACCACTGTATCTGTGACGGGACAGTTTCCTGGTGAGTCTTTATATCTGGACGGGGACCCTGTTTCGGTTCATTCCTATTTCTGACTCGAATATTTTTCTTGTTTTTCCCTGTATCTGGGATGAGACTGTTTCCTGATGACTCACTATATCTGGACCAGGACCCTGTTTCAGTTCATTCCTGTTTCTGACTCGGATATTTTTCTTATTTTTCCCTGTATCTGGGATGGGACGGTTTCCTGGTGAGTCACTATATCTGGACCGGGACCCTGTTTCTGTCTCAGATATTTTTCTTGTTTTTCCCTGTATCTAGGAGGGGACTGTTTCCTGGTGAGTCACTATATCTGTACCGGGACCCTGTTTCGGTTCATCCCTGTTTCTAACTCAGATATTTTTCTTCTTTTTCCCTGTAACTGGGATGGGACAGTTTCCTGGTGAGTGACTATATCTGGACCGGGAACCTGTTTCGGTTCATCTCTGTTTCAGACTCGGATATTTTTCTTGTTTTTCCCTGTATTTGGGATGGGACTGTTTCCTAGTGTGTCACTAAATCTGGACCGGGAGCCTGTTTCGGTTCATCCCTGTTTCTGACTCGAATATTTTTCTTGTTTTTCCCTGTATCTGGGATGAGACTCTTTCCTGGTGAGTCACTATATCTGGACCGGGACCCTGCTTCAGTTCAGTACTGTTTCTGACTCGGATATTTTTCTTGTTTTTCCCTGTATCTGGGATGGGACTGTTTTCTGGTGAGTCACTATATCTGGACCGAGACCCTATTTCTGTCTCGGATATTTTTCTTGTTTTTCCCTGTAACTAGGATGGAACTGTTTCCTGGTGAGTCATTATATCTGGACCGGGAACCTGTTTCGGTTCATCCCTGTTTCAGACTCGGATATTTTTCTTGATTTTCCCTGTATCTGGGATGGGACTGTTTCCTGGTGAGTCACTATATCTGGACCGGGAACCTGTTTCTGTTCATCCCTTTTTCTGACTCGGATATTTTTCATGTGAACCACTGTATCTGTGACGGGACAGTTTCCTGGTGAGTCATTATATCTGGACCGAGACCCTGTTTCGGTTTATCCCTGTTTCTGACTCGGATATTTTTCTATCTTTTCCCTGTATCTGGGTTTGGACTGTTTCCTGGTGAGTCACTATATCTGGACCGAGTCCCTCTTTCTGTCTCGGATATTTTTCTTGTTTTTCCCTGTAACTGGGATGGGACTGTTTCCTGGTGAGTCACTATATCTGGACCGGGACCCTGTTTCGGTTCATCCCTGTTTCTGACTCGGATATTTTTCTTTTTTTTTCCCTGCATCTGGGATGAGACAGTTTCCTGGTGAGTCACTATATCTGGACCAGGACCCTGTTTCAGTTCATTCCTGTTTCTGACTC
>QAOA01001514.1:0-10734 GCA_003255065.1 Cercis canadensis
CTAATGACAAAAAAAAAAAAATTTGTGTTTATATTTTATTAAAGAATAAATGAGAACTAGTTTATATGTGATATAAATAAAAACGGTTCATTTTATTTATTTATCATTTAATCTCAAGTATCACTGTCCAAAGATCTCCCATAAGATTGAGGCTTGAGAGTCTCCATTCCTCTGTTATCCCCAACTAAAAAATCAAGTGTCCCTTAATTTGGCAATATTTGTCTTATTTTTCTGAAGACATTAATTACTTTCTTTTTTATATGTGAAGACATTCCTCTTATTCAACTTTTACATAAATGGTAATGTTGGTTTTTGTTAAGAGCCTTACTACGGAGCCAACAGAAATGACACTCATAAAACACATGGGCTCAATAGCATCCATAAGATTGAGTGTTATTCCATGACTCCAAATAATATTTTCTCTTATAAAATCTTTAGATTTTCTGGACACTTCCTTTCGCTAATTTATAATCTTTTTGATACAGTATGCAGATAATTTATGTATTTTTTTCAGTACATGGCTAATTTATATAAATATCTTTTGGTCATGGTAAATTTGTATAAGAATTTTTTTTGGTACAAGAAAGTTTAGGGTGAGGAGGTGTTACCCAATTCTAAGACTAGTGCATCTCACAAGTCTCAACGAGAGTTTACAGTGATACTTATAGATTGTCTACTAAATAGGGACTACTCACAGTGAGATTCGAACTTAAGCTTTACAAGCGAAGTAATTCGATCCTTACTAGTTGAACCAAACCTTGTTAGCTATATAAAAAAATTTATTCATTAAAGTTTACAGTATATTTTAGACAATAAAAAAAATAACCACAAATAAAAATAAATGAATAATTTAGATTGTAATAATGTATGTACACCTGAATGATGTACTATAAATTTGTCAAAATACACTCTTAATTCTCTCATTAGTAATTATTAAGTATGCTTTACTCTCTAAAGTGCATCCTCACTGTAAAAGATCCTTATGGTAACGTTTAGAATAAAAAAAATGGCTAAAAAACAGAGGATAGGGAATATCCAATGGTCCCTACCCTGCTAGCCTATGGTCCCAACAATATAGAATCAGTATTCCTGATATGAAAATGAGAGGTGGAATGGCTGAGATATTGTCTGCATAACCTTTATAGAGATAAGACCGTAACCCAACCAAAGTTAATTTGGCCAATTGTCTTGGCATAGTTTAAAAGTTTTCTAAGTCCCCCATCATCATCATGTTTGATTTTGAAGTTCGTTATTGCCACACAATTTTTGCTGCTTTTTATCCTCATTCTCAAAACCCAAAAGTGGAAGAAAAATTAACGCCGTTTTGTTCTATTCACATGACTTCTTGTGGCATTGGTTACTTTCTCAGAAACAGTTCAAAAGGATAATGTCTTACCCTTTGGAAAGATCCATGACCCACAATAATTGCATGCAGTGATTGTTCCATTTACTTTCTTTTTGTGTTTACAAGTTTATAGAACACGTGCATTGCACGAGTGGTTATATATTTAATTATAAATAAAAAAAAAAGGCTAAAAAACAGAAGATAGGGAATATCCAATGGTCCTTACCCTGCTAGCCTATGGTCCCAACAATATAGAATGAGTATTCCTGATATGAAAATGAGAGGTTGAATGGCTGAGATGTTGTCTGCATAACCTTTATAGAGATAAGACCGTAACCCAACCAAAGTTAATTTGGCCAATTTTCTTGGCATAGTTTAAAAGTTTTCTAAGTCCCCCATCCTCATCATGTTTGATTTTGAAGTTCGTTATTGCCACACAATTTTTGCTGCTTTTTATCCTCATTCTCAAAACCCAAAAGTGGAAGAAAAATTAACGCCGTTTTGTTCTATTCACATGACTTCTTGTGGCATTGGTTACTTTCTCAGAAACAGTTCAAAAGGATAATGTCTTTCCCTTTGGAAAGATCCATGACCCACAATAATTGCATGCAGTGATTGTTCCATTTACTTTCTTTTTGTGTTTACAGGTTTATAGAACACGTGCATTGCACGAGTGGTTATATATTTAATTATTTTTGTAGATTTTATGCATATGTTCATTTTATTTGATTTTATCCATTACTATTTGAAAAGGGGGGAAAATGGCCTCCAAGTTCTAAATTCAAAGTGTTCTTTCGATGTTTTTCTTATTAATATTAATAGTTTAGATGTAGAATGTTGTACATACAATGTAGCGATCAATCAATATAATTAAAGATAACTTATAAATATATTGTATTTTTTTGATCATTAGCTAGGTAGATAAAATTAGATTTCTTAGTTAGGGATATGAAGAATGAGAATTCAAACATGTAGTAGTCCTAAAATAGAGGCCCAAACTTCTGAGGCCCAGTGATATGAGACCCGAAAGGCCCAAGCATTGATGGGTCACACTTTCCCTGACCCGCCAGGTCAGGATTCCCGTTTCCTATAAATAGCGCCACCCGTTACAGGTAAAAAGACTAGAACATTTTTCTCATTCACAATTACTAATCCCCAGTTCGGACTAAATAGAACTGATTTAATCTTCAGAGCCCGGACACACCAATCCGTCCCAGTGGTTTAGTTTGCAGGGAGCTCGGACAATTTCAGGAACCGACCTACATCAAATACCGACCTCCGTGACTCAACCCGACCTCAAGCTCACGCATCATCAAAACCTAATCTTTCAACCATTTTGAGAAATCTCTAAAGTAATTGTTGCAACGTCCTTTTCGGGAGTGCGACGACGCGAGGCGGCGAAAAGAATAATAAGTGTAAAATTGTAAATTTGCAAAAAAAGTTTAATTAAAAAAATGATTAGAGAAAATTAATGGAGTCGCCACTAATCAATTTAAAGCATGATTGAATGCCTATAAAAAAAATTTGCTCTACATTATCAGAGTTCGGGTAAGAGAGTTGGTTACGTGTAGGGAAGGTCTTAGCATCCTACGACGCCCGTTCTAGAGAACGGTTACCAATTTAATTTTATGTCATCTAAAAAATTGTTAAATAAAATTGGTCATTAAAATATATTAATATGTTATTAAGCCTTACCAGTACATCTAGTAAAACCTAAACATTTGCCTCAAGACTATTGGGTCGAGACAGTGATTGTCATTGCAATCATTTCCTAATTTATTCTGTCATAGGCAAGTTTTAACATTTATGAGTAATAATTAGAAAATGTATGAAATGCAATTTATTATAAATGTTAGAAAATGAATTTGAGATTTATGAAAAAAGATTTTTTTATTGAAGGTCTTTTTTAGTCTACCAGTACATCTGGAAAGGCCAAATGGACACTCCTCACCTCCGGAATGTCAAAATGTCGCCATCATTATGTCTAATTTTGATTATTCCCTCGTCGGTAATCTTATTCCAACATGAACAGAAATAATGAAAAAATAAAATGTAATGTAAAATGTAAAAAATACAGTGATTAAAAGAATTAAAGTAATATTGGAAATTTCATTGGTCATTTCAGTACCTCTAACATAACCAAGAAATTATCCATCACCTAAGAAAAATTAAGAAAGATTGTCGACACAATTATTTCCTAACTTAATCCGTCGTTGGGCTTTGATTTTATTTACAAACAAAGTTAACATTTTAACAAAATAATAATAAAGTAATAATTTAGTGGGCTAAACTATGAACTAATAATAATTACAACAAATGAGACTTATTCAAATCATTAAAGTCCAAACTCATCAATAATAAGTAAAGCATTAATAAACTATAGAGCAAATTAAGCAAATCAGCCCACTTTATGGGTCTGGTCCAATAATGACAAAGGATAATAAAAAAGAGAATAAAATAAAAATAATTAAAAAAAATGAGACAAAGGCAGCCATATGGTCGACATTCTAAGTGAAAACAATTAAAAAAAAAGAAAAAAAAAATAGGAAAAAGGGAAATAGTGCATTGAAAAGTCAAACACACAAATTGAAAAGGGAAAAGATAGAAACAAGAACAGAGAAGGGGAGAAGAGAAGGAGGGAGCTGCGATGGAAGAGAAACAAGAAGCAGAGGGTGGAGAAAACACATAAATCTCATGGACACCGCTCTATTTCTCAACAATCAGTGACAAAGGTAAGAAATTTCACTCTTTATTTCTCTAAATTTCTTCATACCGCTCTCTAAAATTCTATTCCTCTTTCTCTAAAAAATTTTAGGAATTTGGGGTGGAGCTTGATTTTTCTCTATGGTGGTGTCTCTATTTGGTGATGTTTCTCTCTCTAAATTGGGTGCTAATGGGAATGGGGTGGAGCCATTGCCATTGACGGCGCCAACCCCTTGTTGGTCGAAAACAAAAATGAAAAAATAGCAAATGATTTTCCCTTTTTATTTAAATACGTAAGAAGAAATTAGCATAAAAAGAATGATGAGATAGTGTTAATACCTGGACTGATAATTTTTTTTTGAGCTTCTCTTCTGTGTTACCTTTGGTTGCTATTTCATGTTCTCTTTTTTGCTTCAAAAATTGGTTCTTCCTCCTCTGGTCCGTGTATTTGACCCCCCTTCGGTTCATTGCTTATGTTTCTTTTTATAACTGAAGAATGGTACAAGTTGCACTAATGTGAATTGATGATTTCCTGCTTTCAAGCTGGCAGGGGCATGGCTGGGAGGAGTGACCGGACTGGGAACAACATTTCACAAAACTTGGGTTGCTGCCTTGCGTGTTGCCTCCAAGAGCCATTAATTATGTCTTCTTTGTTTGTTTGTTTGTTTTTTTATTTATATTATTCATTTTTAATAATATTTTTTTTANGTATTTTTGTATTCTTTAAATTATTATTATTGTAAGTATTTCAAACATTTTATTTTTTGTATTTGTTCTTTATAAGTTGACCAGGACAAAATTAGGTATCAATAGCAACCTCCATTTGCCTATTCTTTCGAATAGAAAGGATACGGCAAAGGCTTATGATGCATAATTTTGGTTAAGGGTCAACTATATAACATGCTCAAAATTTTACAAACAATTGTAATGTGAGGAAGATTAAAATACTTGTTACGACATTTGATGAATGATAAGGGATGCTTTAAAAGAGCAAAACACTGAGACAAGTCCTAGCTAAAATTGAAAGAGGTATGACGATATAAAATGCACTTTAGACACGATGCCTAAATTGAAAGAAAGACGCGGTCATAAGACCTTGTCTAAATTGAAAGAGGTACGACAATCTAAAATAAACTTTAGACACAACGCCCTAAATTGAAAGAAAGACACGGTCACAAGACCTTGTCTAAATTGAAAGAGGTACGACGGCCTAAAATGTACTTTAGACACGACACCCTAAATTGAAAGAAAGACGCAGTCACAAGACCTTGTCTAAATTGAAAGAGGTATGACGGCCTAAAATGCACTTTAGACACGACATCCTAAATTGAAAAAGGAATAGTCATAAAACCTTGCAAAAATTGAAAGATTGGAGAGAAATCTCTATTATCGTAAACTTGAATGTGAAATGTATATGATACAAAGTGTAAAATTGAAAATGGCATGAGAACAAGCCCCAACCTAAATTGAAAGAGGTATAATGATCTAAAATAAACTTTAGACATGATGTCTTAAATTGAATAAGAGGCACGATTACAAAATCTTGCCTAAAAAATTTAAACTTGAAT
Source organism: Cercis canadensis (assembly GCA_003255065.1). NCBI lineage: Eukaryota > Viridiplantae > Streptophyta > Magnoliopsida > Fabales > Fabaceae > Cercis > Cercis canadensis. Next base: position 5,617 of record QAOA01001514.1, read on the forward strand.
GCAAAAAGATATCATGGACGGTGCATCAATGAAAATGTGACCCACTTAAAACATTTGAAAAATAAATTTATATTTCTTTTTTAACTTATTTGTTCACCATTGCGCCACATCAAGACACTATTATGGATTCAATGACATTTGGTTAGTGGCCAAGAGAGAAGAATGGTGATTTTGATAAGAGAAATGATAAAGAGATTTTGTCTTGTGGGTACAATTGGGTATCAAGCCTTAACTTAAACAAGTCTCCGCATCTAACAACACCTTGTAATTATATCAAAATCTCACTATCGTGTTATAAATGTGCTTTTCTTTCAATGGTCTTTCCAATCTTATGTTAATCAATCATTGTATCATTTAAACGTCTTGTTTCTACCTTGCTGGTGATAGAAACCTACTTAAGAAAAGAAAAGGGACTTGAAGTTTAGGGTGAAACGGAATTGATAATGATAATTACATCAGGGAAACAAGAAGAAAGAAAAACAAGGTCTGTACATAAGAACATAATCTTGAATTAGGGAAATGGCCAAGAGGCTCAAAATTAAATGCTCACCGCAAATTATTAAAGAGCTTGACTGCGGAGAAAAAGTAATGGTTTCCATCCAACTTAGTCATCAAAAGTATTTGTCCCAAGATTAAAGTTTCAAAAATGAAATAGCCTGACATTAATCAGAATGGACTTTATAGGTTTGTAATGTGGCCATGGCTCATGTCTATGAAGGAAATGGATAAAAAGGCACAAAAGCTATTTTATGGGTTAAGAAAGATCAATGATCAATTCCAGAGTACTCACTGCTAATACCTGGTAAGTTTTTTTTTTGTTTTTGTTTTTTTCTTTTTATCGAATTTTGGCATATGCCTCAAGGCATATATTATTACTTTGTATCCAATACTCTTTCTTGCAATTTTTCAAATGATCATATCAAAACTTTGTTATTGCAACCACTAGTATGAGAGTGATCATTGTCTTGGCATATTTTAAAAGAAAGCCCCGATATGGGGTGATCATTGTCTTGGTATATTTTGAAATAAAGATTTAAGCTCAAAGAGGACAACGAATGATGAAAATTTGTGAGGATAGTAGAAAAATGGCCAATCTTCCTTTTAACTCATGTCTATCCATTTTGATAACCTTAATTTAGGGACAAACTACTATTTATGGATGAGTATAAACTGATCAATTGATTTTTTTTCTTTTTTTTTTTTGGACAATAATAAGAAGCTCAGGGAAAAAGGTTATAGAGTAATCAAGAAACAACATTGACAAGAGTTGAACTTCATTCATTGGAAAAGAAAAGTATCCACCATACCACTCAAATGGAAATAAGACTTCAAACAAAACATTGAAAAGATAAACACAAGATATGAACATTGTTCAACATTCCTAAAACTCCCAAAAGATTCTTTTACACAGCCCCAGAGTTGTGACTTGGCATTGGATTAGTGACCACATTTGGACCTGAAGGCTTGCTATCTTTTTCTGCAAATGTCAACCAACCGGCATCCTTAAGTTTCTTCACCTTAAACTTGAACTAATAGCAACTTTCAATTCAATGTCCAGGCGCTCCACCATGATAAATGCAACTCTGATTTGGCTTGTACCACTTAGGAGGTGGGTTTGAGACAGGGGTTGGAGGTTCAGGGCCAATCAAATTACTTTTCAACAAAGATTAATATAGGTCCACACATGGAATGGGTATATCATCAAATTTCATCTTTTCTTTCTTTTGTGGAATGGAAGAGTTTGGAGAAGCAAAGGTGAGGTTAGTCGAAGGAGTATTTTGTGAAGCGAGATTGTTCACAAGTGGTAATGATGGAAACGAGCTAGGCGTATTTGGAATGTGAGAATTTTGGTGAGATGACATATATGAAGGGTAATTTTGGAGATTATGGGGTGGCATTCCATAAGGAGAATAAGGGTAAGAGGGTTGGTGTTGTTTTTCCCTAGGAAGAAAATTTCCTTGGCTAATGGTATGCACTTCTCCTTCTTTTTTCTCTTTTCTAAACCCAACCTTTCTGGACCCATCGACAGCATATCGCTCATTCAACCTACATTCATTGATGGCATCCTCAATTTGATCTCCAATAGCTACAATGTCTGAAAGGCAAGCGGTCACACTTGCAAGCATCTTTTCATAGTATGGAGTCTTAAGACTTTTGACAAACGTCATAACCAACTCACAGTCTCCTAGAGGAGGTTGGACCTCAGCAGCCTTCTCACGCCACCTTTGAGCATACTCTTTGAAGGTCTCACTCTCTTTCTTGAACATTCTCTGAAGTCCAAATCTATTAGGAATGATATCAGTATTAAAGCTATATTGCTTTAAGAAAGACTCAACAAGTCCCTTCCACCCTTTTACTTGTACTCTGTCAAGATGAAGGAACCACTAAAGGGCAGCCCCAGATAAGCTATGTTGAAAGCAATGAACCATTAACTTTTCATTGTTCACATGGGCAGCCATACTTCTTGTGTACATAGTTAAATGGATAATTGGATCTCCTTTGCCATCATACTTTTCAAAATCAGGGAGTTTAAATTTTGGAGGGATAAAAACATCAGAGAATATGCATAGATCTTCAACATCCACCTTTCCAAACTTGTTTGTACCTTCAATAGCTCGAACTTTCTCTTCTAGCAACTCCATTTTACTGGCCATCTTTGTTTGCTTGGTATCTTCTTTTATCTTATCATCTCCGCCTTCATTATCAGACACATGGTAGTAAACTGTTTTGGATTTAGCTGCAATGCCTTCATGTGGATCGGAAGTAGAAGGTGGAGTAGGAGCTTTCTTTTTGGGATCATCAGAAGATGAAAGTGATGGATTAGCCCCATCAAGTATTGGAGGGGTAGGAGTTTCAACTGGTGTTTTGTCCTCTGTCAACTTTTTTAGCAAATCAAGGATTTGGCCGACATTTCCTTCCAAAGCTTCAATTCTTTTCTCCAAAGGATTGGGATTTGGATTTTCAGTTCTCTGAAGTTCAGCCATATTTTGTGATGAAACAGAAGCTTGAAGGTGAACTCGAGAACGAGTAAAAATTGGACTTCGAGTAAAAANCCATCTTTGTTTGCTTGGTATCTTCTTTTATCTTATCATCTCTGCCTTCATTATTGGACACATGGTAGTAAACTGTTTTGGATTTAGCTGGAATGCCTTCATGTGGATCGGAAGTAGAAGGTGGAGTAGGAACTTTCTTTTTGGGATCATCAGAAGATGAAAGTGATGGATTAGCCCCATCAAGTATTGGAGGGGTAGGAGTTTCAACTGATGTTTTGTCCTATGTCAACTTTTTTAGCAAATCAAGGATTTGGCCGACATTTCCTTCCAAAGCTTCAATTCTTTTCTCCAAAGGATTGGGATTTGGATTTTCAGTTCTCTGAGGTTCAGCCATATTTTGTGATGAAACAGAAGCTTAAAGGTGAACTCGAGAACGAGTAAAAATTGGACTTCGAGTAAAAAGTCTTTCAGTATCCTCTCGATACGACGCAATGGTGCCTTAATAATTTCAAAAGCAAGAATGAATATGATATACAAATGGATCAAAAAGTGTGTATTTTATAAAATGGGCCAAAATAAATAAATAATAAAAAATGAGACAATAAAGGTGAAAAAGGAAAATAAATAAAAGTTTAAATGAAGAAGTTAATACCTACGACGTATATGTAAAATGCGAGTATAGGACGTGAAGTGAAAATGTTTAAAATTGAAATGGATGAATGAGGATGAAGGAAATAAAGTTCATGAACAAAGATAAGACACTAAATGAATATGATTGAAAGAATGAGGAACCAAACAAGCCCCCAAATTTGCCAAATATGCATGAATTGGGTCAAATCTTAATCTAATAGGTGAAAGGTTCCAAACTGTTTTTACTGGCACCCACACTTGGGTTAGTAAGGTCCCCAATCCTCACCCATGATTACAAGCGGAAAGGATACAACTTAGTCGGGAGTGTTTCACAAGTCTATATGGAGACCGATGGTCTCTCAAGACAATGTTACTTTACACCCAATTCTAATCCTAGAGGGAAAAGTGAAACCCAGGTAAAAGGTTTGTGTGTGCAAAGATGCATGAGAATACACAAAATAACATTAAAAAAAGCACCATGTAACTCACAATAATCTAATAAGGAAAATAAATTCAAACTATATATATGCAACATAAAGATACACAAAAGAAAAGACGAAAATTCAACAATTAGATGACGTAAAATTAAATTTGAATGACTTAACTCTTAAAGTCCCCAGTGGAGTCGCCAAGCTGTCGCAACGTCCTTTTCGAGAGTGCGACGACGCGAGGCGGCGAAAAAAATAATAAGTGTAAAATTGTAAATTTGTAAAAAAATTTTGATTAAAAAAAATTATTAGAGAAAATTAATGGAGTCGCCACCAATCAATTTAAGGCATGATTGAATGCCTATAAAAAAGTTTAGTCTACATTATCAGAGTTCGGGTAAGAGAGTTGGTTACGTGTAGGGAAGATGTTAGCATCCTACGACGCCCGTTCTACAAACGATATATATGCAATATAAAGATACACAAAAGAAAGGACGAAAATTCAACAATTAGATGACATAAAATTAAATTTGAACCGCTTAACTCTTAAAGTTCCCAATGGAGTAGCCAAGCTGTCGCAACGTCCTTTTCGGGAGCGCAACGACGCGAGGCGGCGAAAAGAATAATAAGTGTAAAATTGTAAATTTGTAATTAAAAGAAAATAATTAGAAAAATTAATGGAGTCGCCACCAATCAATTTAAGGCATGATTGGATGCCTATAAAACAAGTTTGATCTACGTTATTAGAGTTTGGGTAAGAGAGTTGGTTACGTGTAGGGAAGGTGTTAGCACCCTACGACGCCCATTCTAGCGAACGGTTACCAATTTAATTTTATGTCATCTAAAAAATTGTTGAATGAAATTGGTCATTAAAATAAATTAATGTGTTATTAAATCTTACCAATTCCTCTGGTAAAACTTAAAAATATGTCTCAAGACTATTAGGTAGAGACATTGATTGTTATTACAATCTTCTCCTAATTTATTCTGTCATAGGCAATGTTTTAACATTTTGATAACTGAAATGGTAACTGCGAAATGTGCGAAAATGCAATTTATTGTACTTG
>QAOA01001521.1:0-68795 GCA_003255065.1 Cercis canadensis
TAGCAACAATAATTTTGTAAGATTGAAAGTTGTCTCCTTGATGAAAGAATTTTGAAATGGCTTTGGAAAGTGCATAGGTGCATGTAAACATAAAATCATTTCAACAAGTTTAGTTTTTCAGAAGTTAATGTTGATTTAAAGATTTCTAATGATAAATATTAAGTATCAACTAAGACACACTTTCTAATNATCAATTTGCTAAAAAAAATGTGAATATGCAGAGTATTTGCCTATATAAAGACTTTACATAAATGGGCCTTTAAAAACAATTAATGTTGATTTAATGATTGCTAATGATAAATATTATTATTAAGTATCAACTAAGACATACTTTTTAATCCATTTGCTAAAAAAAAAAAAAATTCTCGTTANATATGCAGGGTCTTTGCTATATAAAGATTGTTTTTGCATAAATGGGCCTTTACAGCAGGAGGAAATCCATTCATGCCATTTGCTACTGTTGAGTGACTTTTATATCCACTTTTTAGATATCCTTTACTTAAGAATGCAATTTGTTTCTGGAATGTAGCGGATGCCCTGGCTTGGAAAATGTGCTTGTACTACTGTTGTCTAAAACCAAGACAACTCTGCATAGATTTCAAAGTTGTTCTCTTTCTTCGCCAGAGCAGCATTTCCAGTGGAATCCACTTCAAAGGATGTCAAAACTGCCAAAATGAAAGTTTGGTTTGAAAATGGAGGGAAGAGCATCACTGTAAAACAGTCCAAGCAGAGACCAGAAGTTAGTCATGAATTCTGATGATATTCAAAATGTTGAACCTTGTTATGGCATGTTTAGAAATCGATAGTGGTGTAGGAGAGCATGTTTTCGTATGCCTGGTAGCTCCAGCAAAGCAAATCTACGAATTGGATTCAATAGCAGGAGAGCTATCCACACATGCCATTTGCCGCAAAATTCTTAAAGAATGGATTGTGATAATTGTTGGGGAAAATATCATAAAAATAACATAGCATCTGGATCAAATATTCCCACATGTGCAATTAAATAGAACCAGCAAGCTACAAAATCCAAATAACCAAAATACACCACACTGATAATCCAATTATCAAGAATAAATAGCAACACGAAAAGTAAATCAGGCACACCAATTTTTAACGTGGAAAACCCTTTTAAACAAGGGTAAAAACCACGGGACCTAGTCCAGCAAAATCTTCACTATAACAGTAATCAATGGCTACACAGGAGTTCATCACAAATACTGTGAGATAATACAATACCAAAACTCCACAATAACAAACACCCACTAACTACACAAATAACCCCAAATAGTCTATACACAGTAAATTCACTAGAGAAGAGAAAACAACGATCTGACAGTATAAGACAAAGCTTAATACTTCAGGAACAACATACTAAAATTTGGCCTAAATCTGAGCACAAATAACCGTTTGACCATCAAGTTGAAGTGACTGAAATTTTCTTTCCTCTTTCCGGCGATGTCTTCTCAAAATGGAGACTCTCTCTCTCTCTTTTTCTTTTTCTTTCCATGATTTCACTTTTTTTTTTTTTTAATAACCGAAACTTACCAAATAAATTTTACTTGCTTTGGTAAAGGTCAGCGTGAGCCCCACTTGGAGAGTGACCCACCTGACAATAATTGGTGCACTTTGGAAGTGCAAAGGATGCTTATAGTACCACTGGCCTGGCAAACCTGTTGGTAATACAAATGCATTAAACACCTAGACAGCTCCGTAAAACCAGCATATTTTAGATTCATTTAAACATGGTAATTCAAAAACAAATATTTGGCTTGAAAATGGAAAAAGAAAATCATCATAATACAGTCCATAAAAAGACCAGAGCAGAGTGTTGAACCTTGTCAAAGTGGTGGCATGCTTACGTGACATATCATATCCAAGTTCTGTTTAGTGACTCTGCTTCAACAAATTCTTCTTGTTTGTGGTACAAGCAAGACACTGCTTGAACAATGACCTTAGCTGTACCTAGAACAGAAGAAAACTTGAATGATCATCAACTGCGGATTCATGGCTTACAGCAACTGATGGCCATTATTGGAAATTTGTGGATTTGTTGAACAGCTAGAATTTACACAATTTTGGCAAATTGCATCTGGTCTCTAAACTAAGAAGCAATTCGGCCAAAAAAAAAAAGGATTCAAGATAATGGAAACAATTAAAAGTATCCAATTAAGAGATTGAAGAAGTAATATGTGGAGTACTAGGAAGAAATTATTGTTATGTTTTTTCCCTTTTCATGTTACATAAAAAGACTTATTCCGTATGGTATATAAGGGGCAAGGTGAACATATAGGTGAAAAACAGTGGAATGGAAGATAACAACTAATCTTGATCGAATTTTGTATCAATGCTGAAACTTGTTACAACCAATGTATCCCAAACACAAACTTTCATCCCTCATGGTCAAGTAAGCAATGAAAATCAATACAGGGTTCTCTCACCAATAGGGAAGACCTGTTGAGTTACTCAAGTGTGCGGATTGTTTGACTGTTGGTGCTTCTTAATTGTGTTTCTGGTGAAGTAGGAGAGCATAATGTCATTAGAGTATTAGAAATAAGATTTTTTATGAAATCCAATGAGACAGAAAAGTACCTGATATATCTTGGGCTAGTGCTCTCCTAGTAAACTTTGTAGCAACTCCATTTCTGGATCAAGAAGTACTTGATAATGACATTCAATCTCAGGAAGGAATTACCTCACGAAATACAGCAATCGTTGTAATCTACTGTCGTTTATATCAAGAAAAATGAGATCAGAGTCTCTAACATCCATCTCCATCTCAACAGGCAAGGGGTTGTACTAATAGTTAGGTATGGGAGGAGGCCCGTAATCAGGGTTGTGCGAAAAATATCTAGGACAAATTGTTAATTATAATATCTGCAGATCTGAGATTACTAGGCAAATCCCCTATTAGTCTCGGGCAATCAATTATTCTAAGACTTTCAAGATTAGGGAAAGCTCTGTAACTTTCATTGCCCACCATACGACTCCATATCTCCCATGCGCCCATGTCACAAAATGAAAGAAATTCCAGTGAAGCAAAGGCCTGGATCACATTCTCAGCACAAGAAGGCCCATAAAACTCTTGGCCAACATTAACCACTTCTTCACATTTTTGAATATAAAGCGTTTTCAGAGAGGGAAGTTGCCCAAACGGAGGCAATATACAGCAGTATTTGCAGCCATCAAGCTTTACAGACACTAGGTTGCTGAATGATGGATCTCCCACCCATTCTGGAAATCCCGTACCCGTATAGTACAAGATTAGAAGCATTTTCAAATTCCTTGGGTGCGGCCGTAGGCTGTCAAGTACATCTTTCTCGTGACGTGAATCATTGGGGTATATCTCGGAACCTGGCATGCTCCAATCCAAACATAGACGTCGGAGATACTGCTTGCAGTTTAGCTTGGCATCTTTAGCATCATCAACATCCACAACATGTTGTAAGTTATGAATGGTCAGTGAACCTCGTAGGTCTAAAAGTTGCCCAAGTTCACTAACTGAACACTCATACTTATCCCCTACAATGAAATCACTCAATTCCTGGAGGCTCCTCAATTTTCCCACATGGGGTGACATCCCTTTTAGATTAGTACAATCGCGAATATCTAAATAACGTAAGTTAATGAGATTGTGAAGACCTTCAGGCAATTTGATGAGGTGCCAACAATGAACCACCTTCAGCGTCTGCAAATTGTATAAACTGCAAATAGATTCAGGCAAACATTTGATTTTAGTCCAGGACACATCTAGGTAGCGAAGGTGTTTCAGAACATCAATTGAATCCGGAAGCTTGTCAAGTTTAAGAAAGCATTCCAAAGATAGCGTCCTCAAGTAACTCAACCTTGAAAATGTCTTGTGCAGTTCTCCACTTTCCTCTAGTGGCCGGCAAAGTGGCAACCAAGTCCGTAGATTCTTTGCTTTGTAAAACTCCTCAAAGTCTATAGAGCAATAGTCAAATTTAAGTGAGACACGGCGGGTTCTTGTTTCAATTTTTTGGAAACTGTCTTGACTTTCAAGCGTAATGCAAAACTTTCCTGAGACAAATTGAGCTAAATCATTTATAACATCATGCATACCAAAATGCGATTCACTATATCTTGATCGTTGAAGAAATGATCTTGATACCAATTCATGAAAATACTCATCTCCAACTTCTTCAATTCTCTTATTTCCCTTTGGCTTTTGTAATAAATTCTCTGCCATCCAAAACAATATCAATTGGTTTTTCCTAAATTCATAGCCTTTTGGGTATATAGAACAATAAGCAAAGCATTGCTTCAAATGTGAAGGAAGGTAATAATAACTTAATAATACAGATGGAATGATACCGCTTTCATTTCCTAATAGATCCCACAAATCACTTCCCAATGTATTCTCCCATTCTTCAATATTATTTTTTGATCTCAGAAGGCCTCCCAATGTTTTTGCAGCCAAAGGCAATCCCTTGCACTTATTGACAATGTTTCTACCAATTTCTTCTAAAATTGGTTTATACGAGTTTTCATTGTCAAATGCATGTTTTGCAAACAGGTTCCAGCAATCATCATCTGACAAATGCTCAAGATAATGTGGTTGAGCAGTTTGCATGAATGATGCAACACGCCTGCTGCGAGTAGTTACTATAACTTTACTCTCATGAGCCCCATATTGAAGTGGACCTTGCAAAAGGCACCATTCATTATAGTTCTCATTCCAAACGTCATCTAAAACAATCAAAAACTTTTTCCCACTCAATTTTCCTTTCAAATCAACTTGAAGTGAATCGAAATCATTGGTGTTAGAAGCATGTGAAGTGATAGCCTCTAATATAACTTTTGTAACCCTAACAACATCAAATTCTTCAGAGACATATACCCATGCCTTAAGTTCAAATTTTCCTTCCACTCTATCATCATTGTATACAAGTTGGGCCAAGGTTGTTTTCCCAATTCCACCAATGCCCACTATGGGAATCACAGATATTCTCTTGCCATTTGGATCTTCTGACAATAACAATTGAATTATGACCTCTCTATCACTATCTCTACCAAACACACCAGACTCCTCTACAAGTGATGATGTCGGTGTTTTAGATGACCATTTGGTTCCTACACCTTCTTGCAAAGGAAGGACACGCTTTTCTTTCACAAGACATTCTAATCTTTCAAGAATCTCTTCTATTTTCTTTTCAAATTCTTTGTCAAGAGAATTCACTGAAGCAGAGTTGGAACTGTGTACCTCATTTCCAGTTGTTTTAGCTTCAGTGTAAATCTCATCAAACAGATCATCAGCAACAAAAGCAGCATCTTTGAGTTCATCAAGCCACTCCTTGACTGCTGCATTCCTGAATTGTTTTCCTTCAGTATCCTCAAGCACTCCATGGACAGACAACAATTTGATCTTGACCTTCTGGAGCAACTTGTGATTGAGTTTCTTTGTCTTAAAGAAGGTTTGGATCTCAGGGGAAGCTATCCTGTCCAGCAACACGTTAAAGACAGCACCCAAGAAAGCTCCACCCACAACCGCCAAAGCCATCACGTTACAACAAATGGGATAATTTCAAATCGGCGTGTGTTTGCAATTGCAAGCACAGATTGATTGGCAGCAGAAGCTTAAGGGATGGATATGAACAAGGCGTTGGTGGAAGACTGACTTAGAAGAAAGATCGCAGAACCAACCAAACAATTGTAGGACCCAATGTTTCTATATGGCAAGAAAAAAGTAGATTACAACATTTTTTACACTTATCAATATCATGTAAAAGCTAATCTAAGTAAAGGCATGCACTTATTTTAAAAGGGGATGTTAAGCTAAAAGGATAAAAATGTAAAAATATTTTTATTAAAAGTTTAGAGTAAAATAAATTTTTTATTTTAAAAAAATTTAGAAATTAAATTACATACTATATGAGTTACATTCTCAAATTATTAATCATATCTGAGTTTAACAAGGTTAAAGAAATAAATATTCCCCCCGCCCGCCCCCTCTATGAATACAATGAGAAAATGAATAACTCATTTGGAAATATTTTGGAAAATGTAACAGGAAAAAAAAACTGCGATGGGGAAAAATAAAACCACCTATACATTTGCCGCCATCCAGATTTGCAATGATTACACTCAACAGAAGAGAGAACTATTATGTATTTTCTATCAGAAAATATGTATGTATTAATTTGATTAATATAATAGATTGGTTGTGTCACCTTGAGTATTGATGTTTTATGAAATTGTTCTAATGTACTTATTAAGGAACATAAATTGTTTGTGCCTTTATCAAAATCATGAAAGTTCCAATCATTTTTTTTTGTTACGATTTTATATTCGAACACGAAACTCACATACATTAAAAGATAATTTTAATACCATCATTTTTTATGTTTGATATTACTGAAATGTCTTTAAGTTAATTTTTTTTTTCCAACAATTGAGGTATTTTCAAGTTAATTTTCTTGCACCATGACTAACGTATTTTGAAATTATTAATCAATATAGTTTATTTAGAAAATTATATAGTGCATCAACTCTCCTGAGGTCAACAATTTTGAATCTTCAAATATTATTAGATCTATATAGACTAAGCAGAAACATTAATTCATCTCAAAAGAGAAAAAAAAAAAAAGTTCATATTTCCTTTAAAGTCAGCCCATCTGCATCAACCACGTACCACACTCATCCAAAAAAAAGTAAAGACAAAGAAAATGAGAGGGTATAAGCAAAGGGATCCAATGTTTGTAAGCATCTTCTATCATCTGTGAAGCATTACAATACAACACACAGCAAGAACAAGACACTCAACCTAGAAATGAAGACAACAATATAATGTCTTTTGACAAGATGGTATATTTTACTCACAATATCAAATATTTGATAGATTCTACTCTTTATAAAATACAACACCTTCACAATTAGGATAGCATAAGTAGATGTTCAACATACTAGTTTTTAAGACTGTACACTTTGAAGTTCATAAAACTAATATGTTAAAACTATAAGGGGATTCTATATTGCATTATGGCTTGAGGAAGCGTTTAGTTTCACCACAACCCATAATTGAAGTACGTAAATCTCCAACCTGCTCCATTCCTTCTTCAAACACTTTTTTATGTTCAAAATTTATGTCCGCACTAACGCATATATATAGGAAAAGAATTTCAAGAAATTGGTTGTCCTCATAACACAAATAATTGTTTAGTTGGAAGAATTTCATTAAATAGTGAATCTCTTTGATTGACTATTTCATGAAATTTACTTGAAAGCAAACTTGTATGGTAAGTTTTGTATTGGAAGGATGCGTGCTCCCCTTTGGCGAAGCAAAAGTGCATAAAGGTCATTAGCCTATCAAAGATAAACAACTATTAAAGACAAATTTTTAGGTGGACAATGGTTTGTTTGGGAGTTACTTTGGAAGGGAAAAGAAAATAGAGGAGAGGAATAAAACTCTCATCCTCTTTGTTTGAGAGATTTATCTTAAAAAAAGAGAGAAGACCGGTGAGTAAGATGCAATTACTACACTCCTTTTTTGAAGAGGAAATATATTAAAATGACTATTATACCCTTTTATTTTTTAAAAAATTCCTCACTCACATATCACATAAATAAGGGTATTATATTATTTAATTTTATAATAATAAAGGATAAACTAATAAAAATATTTTACAATTAGATTTTTTTTTTTTTTTCATTTTGTTCATTTTAATCATCTAAATAAAGGAGGAGAAAGCTCCTCACTTTCTTTTCCCTTCCTTTCCCTCTCTTTCTTCTCTTTTCCTTTACTTTCCCCTTACTTTAAACCCTCAAACAGAACCTTTATGAATCCAATTGTGATAAAATTGTGACTTTGTAATCATAATATATTCTCGTCATTACAAGAAAATTGACATTTTTCAACGAGAAAATTCCAATGAAAATGACTAAAAATTTATTTCCATAATCGTTGAAATTTTTTCTGTTAAAAAGACCGTTAAAGTTTTTTTAAAAAAATAAAATTTGAATTTTCCGAATTCTAACAGTATTATTGGAATTTCAAAAAAATCAAAGGACATCATAACATGCGTTTTGGGTAAATGAATTCCAACCTTCCGACGTTAAAATACCGTTGGAATTCGAAAACGCAATAGAAATCACTCATCCTCCCTTCACTCTTCTCTCATATGCCATTTACTCTCAAACTTAGACAAAAATCCTCCATTTCACTCTTCTCTCTTCCCCTCCCCCTCCCATAACTCATTCCTGCTGGCGATGGCTTCTTTCCCCAGGGGCGGCGGCTTTGGGTTGCTTCCTGGTTTGAGTAAATATTTGAACTCCAAAATTCTCTTTTCCCTAAATCTCTCTTCTCAATTGTGCTTTTATTCATGTTATTGAGTTTCCATTAATTTTAGATTAGAATCGTATAAAATCCACATTAGATTAAGGAAATTATGAATTGGAGGCATAATTTGTTGTTTAGGTTCGGATTTATGTTTTATCCGAAATTAAGATGCCAAGAATGTGTTTTCCGTATAGTTCTAGATGGTTATAATGTCTCTGTAACTCTGCTCTATCCTTCCAGTGAAGCTGGACTGACTGCAAGAGGAATCCCCAATAGCATCTCTATCTAAAACTGTTTCTGTGGTTCCTTAACTACTGTGCTTCCCATAAAGGAACCATGAGAATAGGAATTCAAATCCTTCACTTCCTTGTCTATGTATGATTATCAGGGCTGTGTTGAATTGTGTTTGGGTCTTCTTATGTTAGCCAATAAAAGAAGTTTCTATTTGGCTAAAAAGCTTCCACTTCGTGTTGCAGATTTTATTCATATTATTAGCACATATAAAACATAGCTTGAAACTTCAATTTTTCAGCTGGAATGAATCCTGTTCAAATTGCTCATGGGATCGAGAAGACAGCTACAGCCCTTGTTGCTGAACTCAAATTGATGTCTAGAGAAGTAAGGTAGTGTATTTCTCTACACTCTTGTTCTTGATGTTTTTAGAGGTATTAGACTCAAATCAAGCAGGATTAAACAAATTCAGAATCATAGATAATGCAAAAAGAATCAAAATAATGTTGCTGCAGATGTTGGTTTGATTATTCTTTCTTGTCTTGGAATTTGTTCAAAAGGTGCAAATCCTTGCTTTGTTGAGAAGAAAATTATTGCCTGTCTTAAACTTCCTTGGAGTTTGTACCAGGGGCTTAAGGCTTTGCCAAACTTGTATCTCTTTTCATTTTTGTGCATAGCACAATATCTCTTTGCTTTCTTGAGAGATATGTTTTTATATTTGTATTTTTTGTTGTGAATGTGACTGTGTATGTGAATGTAAGAGAAACGATTAATGACAGCAATTGTTTTCAATTAAATATATCATCACCTTATTAAAAGCTATCTTTTCTCACATTATTTTTTCTTAGTACTATAACTGTATAAATTCATTGAAGGTTTATGTTTCATTTCAACACGTTCCCTCCTGTGTACTCTGCATTTTAGTTTCTTGACTTGGAGTATATATGAGCATGCGCTGATTAGCAAATTAGCATAACAGTTTTTTCTGTTATTATGATTGATGGAAATGCTACATGCTGATAATTCAAGAGCAAAATAACTCAATATGATTTGTCCTTGTAGTATTGTGGACGGTGAGGTCAAGTCTGTGGAAGGTGAACAGTCTAAATCATTGCTGGAGAATAACAAATGCTATTTACTGGACTGTGGTGTTGAGGTATTTGTCTGGGTTGGCTGGGTGACACAAGTTGAAGAAAGAAAAGCAGCTTGCCAGGCAGCTCAGGTATTATTATAGCAGATTCTATTTCTTCATATTTTGGTTGAAAGTGGATTCATTAACTTCACTATTATCTTCAGGAGTTTGCTGCTAGCCAAAATAGGCCAAAATCGACAAGGATAACTATGGTTATTCAAGGTTATGAGACACATTCATTTTACAGCAGATTCTATTTCTTCATATTTTGGTTGAAAGTGGATTCATTAACTTCACTATTATCTTCAGGAGTTTGTTGCTAGCCAAAATAGGCCAAAATCGACAAGGATAACTACGGTTATTCAAGGTTATGAGACACATTCATTTAAGTCCAACTTTGATTCTTGGCCATCAGAATTTGCCACTCCAGGTGCTGAGGAAGGAAGAGGAAAAGTCGCAGGTGAACATCACTTTTCACTTGTAATTTGACTTGGATTTGTCTAACTAGCCATGCTAAATAAGTTTGGTATTTTTATGTACTGCTAGCTTTGCTTAAGCAACAAGGCCTTGGTGTCAATGGAAGTACAAAAAGTACAACAGTAAATGAGGAAATTCCACCTTTGCTGGAAGGAAGTGGAAAGACGGAGGTGAGTTTATGTTTTTCTTTTAGTTTCTTTTTCTTTAATGAAATTGATACTTGTTAAATGTAATATTATTTCAATTTTCCAGGTATGGTGGATCAATGGAAGTGCCAAGACTCCATTACTTCACGAAGAGATTGGTAAATTTTATAGTGGTGATTGCTTCATAGTTTTGTACACTTACCACTCGGGTGATAGGAAGGAAGACTACTTTTTGTGCTGTTTGTTCGGGAAAGACAGCATTGAGGTAATTTATGTTATTCCAAAAAAATATACTATGAGGATTATAATAATTTGTTTGACATTCAGTTGACTTTACAAGAGAATAGACCACAAATTCTCTTTGTTTTAATTATTGGTGGCAATATATCTTGGATAGAGGTGTGCAAACTAAACTCGTATCAATGCACAGAACATGTAGAATAGTGTGACAATGTTGTAGAAGGAATACAATGGTATGAAGCCTTAGCTGTGCAAATGATGATAGAAAATGAAAGACAGCAGAAATGTATGGTTTGTCTAATTACATAGTGCTATAGAAATCAGAATTTCTAAGTTCCATTGGTTTTCAAGGTGATATCTTTCTGAAACAATTAAGAATTTGTTAAAAGTAATTTTGGTTTAAGCAATTTATTGCATACTTATTGAGGTCTATGTAGCAAACCTCGTTGTATAATAAGGAGAAATGAAAGTGTTATTTGCTGCTATTAGCTTCTTCCATTAATATTTAAGTCTGCAAAGTATATTTTTTATATTTATAAACTTTTCTTTTCTTGGGGTCTTTTTTGAAATCTTTTCTTGTATATTCTTAAGGTCGAAAGTTTTCTCTTGTTTTATGTATGCTGTAATGTATGTTTGGACAGGAGCTTGGTCTATACAAGCCTCAGACAAAACTTCCATTTAATGCATTTGGAACAATGGCAATGGCATCTACCTAGTAACGCCAATATATTGGATGGTCGATATGCAATCTTTGGCTATGTAACAGAAAATGAGGATTACTTGGCAGACCTCAAGGTTGGAGATGTCATATAATCAATCCAAGTAGTCTCTGGCCTGGATGATCTAGTAAATCCAATTTATAAGATTACCGGCCAGGAATTTTTTTATGCCTTTTGATATCAACTGGTGCACGGTATTGCTTATTGGCAATTTAAGTGAGGCATTTTGGGAAGGCTGAACACACTCTCAACTTTGTTTCCTTTGTTATCAGAAATTAAAATTCATTTTATAAGAATTTGGCATTCATTTTGAGATGTTCTGTATAATATTTTTTTGACTCTAATATATTTATAAAGTGTAAAACAACTTATAACTTTTTTTTAATCAATTTCTTAATAAAATTATGATTGTCATTTCAAAAAAGTATAAATCATATAGTTTTAAAATTGTTGATTTGGCTTAATTAAAAAATAGAACGAATATTTTTGAGCATTTTTTAAAATTTCAACGAAATTTATTGTTGAAATTTTAGAAAAAAAAAATTACCAAACAAAATTTAACGATATTTTTTTGTTGAAATTTTTTTTATGTTACTCGAGTTTTGATGGTAAATTTTCGTTAAAATTTTTATTGAAATTTTATAATTCTATTCTATTAGAATTTTAAATTTTAATTAACAAAATTCTAACATTAAAATTCAAATTTTTTCTTCTAACGGGTAATTATAAATCAAATGGTTATAAAGTTGACACATTTTTGTACTCACTAGCTTCATGACATGTCATTATCATATCTCCCTTGCTTGATGTGACTTGTACTGTGCACATGTCACAGTTCTTTGAATAGACCCGTGTTTATCTGCACTCTAGCATGGCCCAATAAATACTATCAATCACAAAGAAATTCATTAACGCAAAACCTCCACAGCTCTCAATCTCATTGCCAAATATGGCGACCATAACTTCATCACACATGGTTGTTCCAAGATATCCCACTCCAATGGGCTATATCAATTTCTCTGAACTTGACCAAATCCAGCCCCAACAGCACACAAACATTGTCTACCTTTACAAACCAACCCAAGAGAACACTCATTTCACAGAAATAATAAGAAACTCCCTAAGCTTGATACTGGTCCACTACTACCCACTCGCCGGCCGATTGCAAAGAATCAAAGGTGAAAGATTTCAGCTAGAATGCAACGCCAAAGGAGTGCAGCTCTGGGAAGCTAAATCGGAATCGAAAATGGCTGATTATGGAGATTTTGCTCCTACTGAAGCTGTCATAAGAGATCTTTATCCCAAAATTGATTATGACACCCCGCTCGAGACCTGGCCTTTGCTTATAGTGCAAGTGACCAGATTCAGCTGTGGTGGCCTCTGTGTTGTTGTTGGAATGTCTCACATTATGCTTGATGGTTGGGCTACAATTCAGCTTGTCAACTCATGGGCAAAGTTGGCTCGAGGGGAATGTCTGGGAAAAGATGAAATCCCTTTACATGATCGAACAAGTTTGCTATATTGTGGAGAGCCTAGGGTTAGAGCTTCCAGTTTTGATCACAGACACTTCAAAGCACCACCACTTGTGTTGGGTTGCTCTGACACCCAAGCAGAGCAAAATAAGGAAACTAGCATGGCAATTCTCAAATTTACAAAGGAGCAGGTGCAGCAGCTGAAGAAGAAAGCCAGTGAGAGCTCAAATGGAGATCAAAAAGTGGCACAAGGTCGTCCTTATAGCACTTATGAAACTGTTGCTGCGCATATATGGAGATGCACATGCATGGCAAGGCAGAGTAATACCGATCAACCAACGGCGATTCGATTTGTTCCCAACATCCGCAGTAAATTGAATCCAAAACTTCCTTCAAATTATGCAGGGAATGCAATTCTCCCAATGTGGACAACCGCATGCCTTTGTGGGGATATCATACGGAACCCATTGAGTTTTGCTTCAAACAAGATAAGGGAAGCCATTGAAATACTGACAGATGAATATATCAGGTCGGCGATGGATTTTATAGCAACTGTGGAGCATGTGGATAGGCTAAGACGAAGTAGCAAACATGGACACTTCTATGGGAACCCCAACATGGATATTGGTGGCTTGCTCAACATGCCCCTTTTTGATGCAGATTTTGGCTGGGGAAGGCCTATACATGTAGGTTTTGGATATTTAAAGGGAGATGGCAGGGCATTCATCACACCAAGTGCTTCCGGTGATGGATCTATCATCGTAGCCTTGCGGTTGCAAACAAAGTGCATAGAAGCTTTTAAGAAGTTCTGCTATGAGGATATTCTTCTCATACCAAAAGATCCAGTGGATCAGTCAGGCAAAGCTCGAGCTCTACTCTAGTTCACTTTATTACGCTATTTGCCAAACGAGGGATGTTTCAAGATTGAAGCACTTAGCTTGTAAGATTTCTATTTTCGTTACTTGCAACCCCTTTCATTAAGTATCAATATAAGTTTTCTTTGGGACCGTAGCAATACCCGAGTTTTAGAATGAGATATCTTTCTTTCACCTTCAATTTTTTCTACTAAAAACAAATTTAGTATGCTACTGTATCTTTTGCAAATCTTTTCAGGTTTTTTACAACTCATCTAATGAATACTGATTAATATAATAGATTGGCTATGTCACATTGAATACTAATGTTTGAGGAGGCTATTTTAATGCATTTATCAAGAATCAGAGATTACTTGTGCATTTATTAAAATCATGAAAGTTTCTAAAAAGAATTATTATTAAGTCACTCAAATAAAAGTAATTATACCAACGAAAGTTAGTTTGAGGAGAAGGGACTTTGATCGTTTAAGTAATTGGTCTTGAATTTGAGTTCTTGTAAATACAACAAACTTTTTTGAGAGAAGTCTTTATTTTAGTGCCTGACAATACCTCAAAAAATTAATCTTATACAAAACTTAAAAATATCTTTAAAAAAAAAATAATTATTAGTACCTGATAAAGTTACACCCTTTTCTCCATAGAAAAAGACAATTATGAGAAGGTAGGTGAGCGACCCAATGTTTGTGAGCATCTCCTGTCATCATCTGTGAAGCTAATCTATGTCAAAAAAAAAAAAAAAAGGTGAGCATTATGTTATTATATCTTTATGTACATCCTCTTTAATTGGATGAGACTCATTGAGATTTATAATATAATTTTGATATCATTATGAAGATATTAAAAAATTGAATTACTTAATATATGTTAGAATACATAATTTTTTTTTATAAAATATAAAAACGATACGATATAAAAAAGAGTGTCAAAAAGTAAATTTAAAAAGTTATTTTTTAGTACATTTTTTTATATTGTGTCGTTTTTATATTTTATAAAAAATTGTATGTCCTAACACATATTAGATGATATAATTTTTTAAGATATTTATAATGATATTTCAAGTCTTATAAGTAAGTGAAAGTGATAGCATAAAAAATTATAATTTCACCTTTCACTCAAAGAAAAAGACTATAAAAAAAACATTTCCAAAGTATCTAAAATCATGAAAAAGAGAAAATTAATTAATCATCGAATCAATATTGCAATTCTTTAGCAAGTAATCATTTAATGGGACTTCATTACTTTAGGACACTAATGTTTCCAACTTCCGACAGAAGAGTACATTACACCATCTTTGACAGTTGTAAAGCTAATCTAAGAAAGAAAAAAGACAATGGACATGTTAATAATTAGTTGTCACTTTCTACAATTTTGACTCTTCAAATATTTTTAGATCTATGTATAGACTAAGCAGCTCATCTCAAAAGAGAAAAAAAACAAAAAAGTTCATTACTATTTTCTTTTTAAGTCAGTCCATAGTCCATCTGCATCAATCAAGTGTCACACTCATCCAAAATAAAAGTAAAGACAAGGAAAATAATGAGGGCATAGCAGAGGGACCCAAACCCAATGTTTGTAAGCAACTTCAATCATCTATGAACCTAATCTAAGCCAAAGGAGTAGGGAAAAGTCGTTTCCATATCTGAAATTATGAAAAAGAGAAAACTAATTCATCACGGAACCAATACTGCAAATATTTAAGAAAACAAAATGGGTTGGAGAAAAATATAAACAATTTGATACATTTATCATTACGGCGTTGCTCTACTTTGATGACAAGAACTAATCATTGATTGTTATTTGTTACTCAAATGTAANCTGAACTGGAATGGAGTTTCGTGTCGTTCATCCACGAAACCGAAAAATTTCGGCTGTTTCGTCCGAAACGACACGAGATTTAGTTCCTTGGGGAAAAGTCGTTTCCATATCTGAAATTATGAAAAAGAGAAAACTAATTCATCACGGAACCAATACTGCAAATATTTAAGAAGACAAAATGGGTTGGAGAAAAATATAAACAATTTGATACATTTATCATTACGGCGTTGCTCTACTTTGATGACAAGAACTAATCATTGATTGTTATTTGTTACTCAAATGTAACTAAATGATAGTAAATTTATTATTACGAGTTTGATAAGAGCAAGATATTCTAAATTTAAATTTTAGGGTGGTTATATATATAAATTAATTTAAATTCAATTTTCTCCCTCTCTCTCATGGCAAAAAAAAAAAAAAAAACTCTTTTAGCAACTATAATTTTGTAAGATTGAAAGTTGTCTCCTTCCTGATGAAAGAATTTTGAAATGGCTTTGGAAAGTGAATAGGTGCATGTAAACATAAAATCATTTCAACAAGTTTAAGTTTTTTCAGAAGTTAATGTTGATTTAATGATTTCTAATGATAAATATTAAGTATCAACTAAGACATACTTTCTAATCCATTTGCTAAAATATAGCCTTTGCCTATATAAAGACTTTGCATAAATGGGCCTTTAGTGATAAATATTAAGTATTATACTAAGAGATACTTTTTAATCAATTTGCTAAAAAAAAAGTGAATATGCAGAGTATTTGCCTATATAAAGACTTTACATAAATGGGCCTTTAAAAACAATTAATGTTGATTTAATGATTGCTAATGATAAATATTATTATTAAGTATCAACTAAGACATACTTTTTAATCCATTTGCTAAAAAAAAAAAAAATTCTCGTTAATATGCATAAATTACAATACAACACACATTATCTCAACAATTTTGAATCTTCAAATATTATTAGATCTATATAGACTAAGCAAAAACATTAGCTCATCTCAAAAGAGAAAAAAAAAAAAGTTTATATTTCCTTTAAAGTCAGTGCATCTGCATCAACCACGTACCACACTCATCCAAAAAAAAGTAAAGACAGAGAAAATAATGAGAGGTTATAGGCAGAGAGATCCAATGTTTGTAAACATGTTCTATCATATGTGAAGCAGTACAATAAAACACACAGCAAGAACAAGACACTCAACCTAGAAATGAAGACAGCAATATAATGTCTTTGACCAGATGGTATCTTACTCACAATATCAAATATTTGATAGATTCTAGTCTTTATAAAATAAAACACCTTCACAATTAGGATAGCATAAGTAGATGTTCAACATACTAGTTTTTAAGACTGTACACTTTGAAGTTCATAAAACTAATATGTTAAAACTATAGGAGAATTCTATATTTTGCATTATGGCTTGAGGAAGCGTTTAGTTCCCTTACACACTTAGAAAAAGGGTCAGCTTTCTCGTTGACTTACCCCAGAAAGTCTGGCAAATTTAGAGGTAGTAAAAGGAAATTCTATCCCCTCTCCCCACAAAGGGTTTCTTGAGGATTCTCTCTTTGTTAATGAATCTCCACTAATTGCCAGGAAGAAACCCTCATCACATACACACAAAAATAAACACAGGCTCTCTCTCTCATTCTCAACTTGTGTCATGAGAGGCGTGTGTGCCCTCAAAAGGAGGGAGTGAATTGAAAAGTGGTCACTCTCTTTGTTCCTTATTGATGTTTTTTGTGGGGGAGAGGAATATAACATTATGCATACTAGAAAGATAGGGCATTTTTTCCTTTAAAAGGTTGTCTTTTGAGGGAGTAAAGTAAGTGGGAATAGGGAACTCCACTAGTTAATTAATATCATTTTGAACTCCACTAGTATATAATATCATTTTGAACTGATCCACTAGTAAAGTAAGGTTGTCTTTGTTCCTTTTGGGTTAGTGCACGAAGAGTTGTCGTGGCTTGGAGATTCTTCATTGGAAGACCTGACCATTACAGAGTGGAAATAATTCCTTTTTGATGATTCCCCAATAGACCAATTACAAATTTGTCAAATGGGAAACCACAATTGTTCCATATCTTCAAAAGCAATCCAACAAGGCATTTCAAACAAACCCACCACTAAGTTACATGAAAACTATGTGTTTGTACTATTCCCACAGATGCTTGTGTATGCATAAATCTACCACGTTTCAAACATATGCTCATTTCTAATGGTGGCCTCAAAATTATTGTAATGCTCCAACAAGACCCTATATTCTCCAGAACTTTCCACTACCTCTCTTAAATCCAGAGTCTTAATATGGGTATGTATCGCAATCCTCACTACTTGATTTGATATATATTCTGGTGGAGAATTTCAAACTTGATATTCCAATTACTCATCAATTCAGCATTGCTAGTAGTGGAACTTAATTATTATGCTTTTGGAACACCTTGTCATAAGCCAGTCTAATTAATCATGCTGCACCTTGCTAATCCAACACCCAAATTCTTATTAAAACCATTTATTTAATTATAGTTTTCCTTGTTTCACAAGGATTGTGGTTTCTCACTATCCATGTCTTTTTAGTTATAAATACATGTATTCAGAAAAAGTTTGAGGTATGAAAAAAAGGATTTGTGAGAGAGCATATTGAAGGTTAAGATTGAATAGACCTTTACAGTACTATTTGAGAGATAGATAGATATGGGGCTATGGAGTTGAAAGTTCTCAGACATTGATCCTATTATCTTGTTGATACACTCATCATCAAACCATATTTTTTATTGTGTTTTTTTTCTTCTAATAACTAGCATAAAAAACTTGGAGATTTTATAACAAAAATAGGTGAAACTCTTTTACAAATTCTATTTTAAACGCATACTTAAAATCAATGAAGTATTTTACTCTGATTTTAAAATGAGGTAATATATTTTTACCCTAAATTTTTATTTATCAAAAAATTTAATCTCCTTTAACCCTATTGATCAAATTAGCTAATAATTCGTGGAGAAATTTTCTTGTGCCATAAAATGGGTGGAAGCAAATAGAGTGGCATACCAAAGCATGTAGCTATAATTAAAGTTAGCAAATCATTAACGTAAATGAAGGAGTCAAGTCAAATGGTCTCGAAGATCAGTGGTGAAGAGTATAAATGAGAAACATCATTATGAATTTTCCGCATGCATGGAAGTTTTTTTCTTGAAAACAATATGACCTGTCTAGCTATAACCCCTTTAAAGTTCATAACTTTGGAATGTTGTGCGATCTTTTCAAAACACAAGTTTTATTTGAGATTATCCAGCCTTCTAGGATTTGACCATTCAATCAAATTTTTTAGGCTGCTAGTGGGGTTCATTGACCGAGGTTGTCTAGTTTTTCATAATAAATAGTCTAGAAAAATATGCTAGCATAGTACAAAATAATTTACACTGTTCAAGGTACCTTTCAAAGGAGACTTTGTTTATTATAAGAGATACAAACATTTTTTTTTTGAATATTGGGCCACCTAAAATATTATCATCTATTTCGCCCTACTTAATTGACCGGTTGTTACAAATAATATATTAGTGTTGTGTTAGAAGTTAAAAAAAAGAAAATTATTGTTTGATTTTAAAAGTTGGAGAAAAATATTATTTGGTTTTTGAATATAGAGGATTTTTAATTTGATTCTTTTTAGACCATGTAAAATGTTTAAAATATCTATTGGTGTTATGTAATTATTCGGTTAACATATGTAGTTATCTTTTAGTGTTACGTGATTATTATGTTCACATATATAATTATATATTAAAAAATAAATGAAATAATCAATCAATGAGTATTTTAGATATTTCATAAATATACAAAAAAACTAAATTATCCAAATTGGTAACTTTGGAATGTTGTGTGATTTTTTCAAAACACAAGTTTTATTTGAGATTATCCAGGCTTCTAGGATTTGACCATTCAATCAAAATTTTTAGGCTGCTAGTGGGTTCATTGACCGAGGTTGTCTAGTTTTTCATAATAAATAGTCTAGAAAAATATGCTGTGCATAGTACAAAATAATTTACAAAGGAACCTTTCAAAGGAGACTTTGTTTATTATAAGAGATACAAACATTTTTTTTTTTGAATATTGGGCCACCTAAAATATTATCATCTATTTCGCCCTACTTAATTGACTGGTTATTACAAATAATATATTAGTGTTGTGTTAGAAGTTAAAAAAAAGAAAATTATTGTTTGATTTTAAAAGTTGAAGAAAAATATTATTTGGTTTTTGAATATAGAGAATTTTTAATTTGGTTCTTTTTAGACCATGTAAAATGTTTAAAATATCTATTGGTGTTATGTAATTATTNTAATTTTTTTAAAGTCCCTCAAGTCAATAATAATTTAAAGTAGATTACTAAAAAAAGAAAAAATTTAAGTGGATCACAATTATTGTCAATCTTTTCAAATTAATCAGTGAAAAACAAATTTAAAAACTTAACAATATGAGAGATTACATAAATTACTTCGAGATATTAAGAGAATAGAGAATTGAATTTGAGATCTCAGCTTGATGAGAAATTACATGAATTAATTATATTGCATATCCATCTTGGAGCACTTACAAAAAACAACATGACACCAATAATCAACATGTTTTTTCATGGACAAAAACCTGAAAACACCAATCTAAGTAAAGGCATGCACTTATTTTAAAAGGGAATGTCAAGCTAAAAGGGTAAAAATGTAAAAATACTTTTAAGAGAAATGCTTGACTTTGAAATTATTGATCCTCTACATTATGTTTGTTGATCTATTCGACTATTAACCTTTTTAGACTTAACTTTTGATTGTTTTGTGCGGTTTCTTTGGTTTATTTTGAATTTTCTTTATTGTCAATGATTCTTCTAGGTATATTTTTGAGACCAGGAGGGTTTCTTTGTTTCCTCATCATGGCTGAGTTTCGGTTCTGATCAGAGGGATTGTAGTTGGGTTTATATATATGTGTAGGGGTGGATTTAGAAACCTTATGTAGTAGGGGTACCATATATACACGCATAAAAAATTAATATCTTTTTATTTTCGATAGAATTTGCTCCAAACAATGCACAATATTAGTTAGTATGATATGATTAGCCTCATCTACTTATACTAACTCTCATCTTTAATGGATAATGGAGATTATTTCAAATGGATAATAAAGATTAAGCTTTGAAAGCTTATGATCTCCTTTCTTCCAAAATATCTAAGAAAAATATATGTATATATAAAAAAGTTTAGAGGGAAATGAATAATATATTTACATATGAGTACTTTTTTTTTAAACATTTTCTTATTATTTTGTCGTGACTAAATTAACTTAATTTTTTTGGGGGCTTATGCTTTTATTTATTAAAAGAAAGTATGAGATTCATGTAATATTTAAACTTAATTAGAATTTTGATCTTTTTATAAAATTTTGATCTTTTTATTTTATCAGAATGAATAATTTAGTCTCTTCATTTTAATTTTGAACAATTTAATCCTCCTATTTAATTACCAAAATGTTATAATTTTATCCTCTACCCTAATTGTCTTCTAGTTGTTGGCTTTCTTTAATTAAAGAAAAGGGGAAAATACCCTCAAAAGTTTGCACATCTCTAAAAGTTGATGCAAAATTCAAGGACACCAGCACCATTTGATTTTTTTAATTTATTTTAACACTAATGGTATCTTCAAGCTAATTTATTTTTAAAATTTAATGTTGATTTAATGATTTCTAATGATAAATATTAAGTATCAACTAAGGCATACTTTTTAATCCATTTGCTAAAAAGGGGAAAAAAACAAACAAACAAAAAAAACTCATGAATATGCAGGGTCACTGTTTGCATAAATGGGCCTTTACAGCAGGACGAAATTCATTCATGCCATTTGCTACCAAACTCTTTGCGTAGATCCTATGATCATGCAATTTGTTTCAGAGGATGTGTTA
The DNA here is from genome assembly GCA_003255065.1 of Cercis canadensis. Classification (NCBI taxonomy): domain Eukaryota; kingdom Viridiplantae; phylum Streptophyta; class Magnoliopsida; order Fabales; family Fabaceae; genus Cercis; species Cercis canadensis. The sequence continues at coordinate 21,330 of QAOA01001521.1, forward strand.
TAAGTCTCACATTTGTTTTACAAAGAAGTGTGAAATTATACTTAAGTCTAAGAGGCTCTCTCACCTAATAGGCTAGTCTTTTAGGTTGAACTCTCCTATTAGGCTTAAGACCTAACAAGATGCCCATAATATTAGTGACTTGGAAACTTTGCTTGAACTACTGTTGTCTAAAACCATGAGACAACTCCACAAATGGTACTTGCACATTTTAAATTTCATAGTTGTTCTCTTTCATCACCGGAGCAGCATTTCCAGTGGAATCTGTTGAGTGGCTTTTATATCCACTTTTTAGATATCCTTTACTTAAGTATTTGATTGTTTATTGAGATTAATCATCATATAATGTGATCTTTTATGTTAAATTGTAGGTTTCTTAGGTTAGAATGAAGAATTGAAGAATTGAGAAGTTTTTGGGACACAATTCAAGAGTTGCGGCGCTCAAAACCTAGAGTCGCGGCCCCTGGAGCATGAAACTTAAAACCAGGATAGCAGCTCAGGGATGCACCCCTTGAACAGTAGCGCCGCACCCCTTGAACAGTAGCGCCGCACCCCTCAAAATACAGAGGTGCGGCGCCCGAAAGTGAAAAGAAGGAAAGTTACCCCTCAAAATACAGAGGTGCGGCGCCCGAAAGTGAAAAGAAGCAAAGTTCTTCCAGCGAGTCAGAGGTGCGGCGCCCAAACTTCAGAGGTGCGGCGCCCGAATTTAATTCTGCAGACGCGGCTTATTTTCTCATGGGTTTTAGGGCTTTAGAGTGAGGGGTATAAATAGGAAAGCTAGGGAATTAGAAAGGGGTTCGTTCTTAGACACATTTGGAGGCACAAAGGAGGCAAAGCAAGGATTGAAGGGAGGAGATGCAAGACTGATTTGANCCTCATAACACAAAAAAATGTTTAGTTGGAAGAATTTCATTAAATAGTCAATCTTTCTGATTGACTATTTCCTATCTGAAATTATGAAAAAGAGAAAACTAATTCATAACATAACCAATTATACTGCAAATCTTTAGGGAAACAAAATGGGTTGGAGAAAAATATAAACGGTCAAATACATTCACCATCATGGCGTTGATGATGATTTAATGATTTCTAATGATAAATATTAAGTATCAACTAAGATATACTTTCTAATCCATTTGCTAAAATAAAAATGTGAATATGCAGAGTCTTTGCCTATATAAAGACTTTGCATAAATGGGCATTTAGTGATAAATATTAAGTATTATACTAAGAGATACTTTTTAATCCATTTGCTAAAAAAAATGTGAATATGCAGAGTCTTTGCCTATATAAAGACTTTACATAAATGGGCCTTTAAAAAAAAATTAATGTTGATTTAATGATTGCTAATGGTAAATATTATTAGTAAGTATCAACTAAGACATACTTTTTAATCCATTTGCTAAAATAAATAAAAACTTCTCGTTAATATGCAGGGTCTTTGCTATATAAAGACTGTTTTTGCATAAATGGGGCTTTACAGCAGGAGGAAATCCATTCATGCCATTGGCTACCAAACTCTGCATAGATCCTATGATCATGCAATTTGTTTCTGGAATGTAGCGGATGCCCTGGCTTGGAAAATCTGCTTGTACTACTGTTGTCTAAAACCAAGACAACTCTGCATAGATTTCAAAGTTGTTCTCTTTCTTCGCCAGAGCAGCATTTCCAGTGGAATCCACTTGAAAGGATGTCAAAACTGCTAAATGAAAGTTTGGTTTGAAAATGGAGGGAAGAACATAATTGTAAAACAGTCCAAGCGGAGCCCAGAAGTTAGGCATGAATTCTGATGATATTCAAAATGTTGAACCTTGTTATGGCATGTTTAGAAATTGATAGTGGTGTAGGAGAGCATGTTTTCGTCTGCCTGGTAGCTCCAGCAAAGCAAATCTACGAATTGGATTAAATAGCAGGAGAGCTATCCATGCATGCCATTTGCCGCAAAATTCTTGAAGAATGGATTGTGATAATTGTTGGGGAAAATACTATAAAAATAACATAGCATCTGGATTCATGGCTTACAGCAACTGATGGCCATTATTGGAAATTTGTGGATTTGTTGAACAACTAGAATTTACACAATTTTGGCAAATTGCATTTGGTCCCTAAACTAAGAAGCAATTCGGCCAAAAAAAAAAAGGATTCAAGATAATGGAAACAATTAAAAGTATCCAATTAAGAGATTGAAGAAGTAATATGTGGAGAACTAGGAAGAAATTATTGCTATGTTCTTTCCCTTTTCATGTTACATACAAAGACTTATTCCGTATGGTAAATAAGGGGCAAGGTGAACATATAGCTGAAAAATAGTGGAATGGAAGATAACAACTAATCTTGATCGAATTTTGTCTCAATGCTGAAACTTGTTACAACCAATGTATCCCAAACACAAACTTTCATCCCTCATGGTCAAGTAAGCAATGAAAATCAATACAGGGTTTTCTCACCAATAGGGAAGACCTGTTGAGTTGCTCAAGTGTGCAGATTGTTTGACTGCTGGTGCTTCTTAATTGTGATTCTGGTGAAGTAGGAGAGCATAATGTCATTAGAGTATTAGAAATAAGATTTTTTTATGAAATCCAATGAGACAGAAAAGTACCTGATATATCTTGGGCCAGTGCTCTCCTAGTAAACATGGTAGCAACTCCATTTCTGGATCAAGAACTACTTGACAATGACATTGAATCTCAAGAAGGAATAACCTCACGAAATACAGCAGTTGTTGAAATCAGTACTCATTTATATCAAGAAAAAGGAGATCGGAGTCCCTATCAACCTCCTTCATCACAGCAAACAAGGAGTCGAGGTAATTGTGAGGTGTGGGAGGAGGCCGGTAATCAGGGTTGTGCGAAAAATATTTAGGACAATTTTTAATTGTAATATCTGTGGATCCGAGATTACTAGGCAAATCCCCTATTAGTCTCGGGCAATCACTTATGATAAGACTTTTAAGACTAGGGAAAGCTCTGTAACGTTCATTGCCCACCACATGACTCCATCTCTCCCATGCACCCATGTCATAAAATTCAAGAATTTTTAGTGAAGCAAAGGGCTGGATCGCATTCTCGGCACAAGAAGGCCCATAAAACTCCTGGCCAACACTAACCACTTCTTCACATTTTTTAACATAAAGCCTTTTTAGAGAGGGAAGTTGCCCAAACGGAGGCAATATGCAGCAGTATTTGCAGCCATAAAGTTGTACAGACACTAGGTTGCTGAATGATGGATCTCCCATCCATTCTGGAAATCCCGTACCCTTATAGTACAAGATTATAAGCATTTTCAAATTCCTTGGGTGCGGCCGTAGGCTGTCAAGTACATCTTTCTCGTGGCACGAATCATTGGTGTGTATCTCGGAACCTGCCATGCTCCAATCAAAACATAGACGTCGGAGATACTGCTTGCAGTTCAACTTGGCATTTTTAGCATCCTCAACATCCACAACATGTTGTAAGTTATGAATGGTCAGTGAACCTCGTAGGTCTAAAAGTTGCCCAAGTTCACTAACTGAACACTCATACTTATCCCCTACAATGAAATCACTCAATTCCTGGAGGCTCCTCAATTTTCCCACATGGGGTGACATCCCTTTTAGATTAGTACAATCGCGAATATCTAAATAACGTAAGTTAATGAGATTGTGAAGACCTTCAGGCAATTTGATGAGGTGCCAACAATGAACCACCTTCAGCGTCTGCAAATTGTATAAACTGCAAATAGATTCAGGCAAACATTTGATTTTAGTCCAGGACACATCTAGGTAGCGAAGGTGTTTCAGAACATCAATTGAATCCGGAAGCTTGTCAAGTTTAAGAAAGCATTCCAAAGATAGTGTCCTCAAGTAACTCAACCTTGAAAATGTCTTGTGCGGTTCTCCCCTTTCCTCTAGCGACAGGCAGAATGGCAACCAAGTCCGTAGATTCTTTGCTTTGTAAAACTCCTCAAAGTCTACAGAGCCATGGTCAAAGTTAAGTGAGACATGACGGGTTCTTGTTTCAATTTTTTGAAAACTGTTTTGACTTTCAAGCCTAATGCAAAACTTTCCTGAGACTAATTGAGCTAAATCATTTAAAACATCATGCATACCAAAATGTGATTCAAAATCTCTTGATTGTTGCAGAAATGATCTTGATACCAATTCATGAAAACACTCATCTCCAACTTCTTCAATTCTCTTATTTCCCTCTGGCTTTTGTAATAAATTCTCTGCCATCCAAAACAAGATCAATTGGTTTTTCCTAAATTTGTAGCCTTTTGGGTATATGGAACAATAAGCAAAGCATTCCTTCAAATGTGAAGGAAGGTAATAATAACTTAATAATAAAGCTGGTATGATACCGCTTTCATTTTCTGATAAATCCCACAAATCACTTCCCAATATATTCTCCCATTCTTCAATATTATTTTTTGATCTCAGAAGGCCTCCCAATGTTTTTGCAGCCAAAGGCAATCCCTTGCACTTATTGACAATGTTTCTACCAATTTCTTCTAAAATTGGTTTATATGAGTTTTCAATGTCAAATGCATGTTTTGCAAACAGGTTCCAGCAATCATCATCGGACAAATGCTCAAGATAATATGGTTCAGCAGTTCGCATTAATGATGCAACATTCTTGTTGCGAGTAGTTACTATAACTTTACTCCCATAAGCCCCATATTGAAATGGAACTTGTAAAAGGTCCCATTCACCATACTTCTCATTCCAAACGTCATCTAAAACAATCAAAAACTTTTTCCCACTCAATTCTCCTTTCAAATCAACTTGAAGTGAATTGAAATCATCGGTGTTAGAAGCATGTGAAGTGATAGCCTCTAATACAACTTTTGTAACCCTAACAACATCAAATTCTTCAGAGACATATACCCATGCCTTAAGTTCAAATTTGCCTTCCACTCTATCATCATTGTATACAAGTTGGGCCAAGGTTGTTTTCCCAATTCCACCCATGCCTACTATGGGAATCACAGATATTCTCTTGCCATTTGGATCTTCTGACAATAAGAATTGAATTATGACCTCTTTATCACTATCTCTACCAAACACACCAGACTCCTCTACAAGTGATGATGTTGGTGTTTTAGATGACCATTTGATTCCCACACCTTCTTGCAAAGAAAGGAAACCCTTTTCTTCCAAAAGACATTCTAATCTTTCAAGAATCTCTTCTATTTTCTGTTCAAATTCTAGAGAATTCACAGAAGCAGAGTTGGAACTGTGTACCTCATTTGCAGTAGTTTTAGCTTCAGTGTAAATCTCATCAAACAGATCATCAGCAACAAAAGCAGCATCTTTGAGTTCATCAAGCCACTTCTTGACTTCTGCATTCCTGAATTGTTTTCCTTCAGCATCCTCAAGCACACCACGGACAGACGACAATTTGATCTTTAGCTTCTGGAGCAACTTGTGATTGAGTTTCTTTGTCTTAAAGAAGTCTTGGATATCAGGGGAAGCTATCCTGTCCAGCAACACGTTAAAGACAGCACCCAAAAAAGCTCCACCCACAACCGCCCAAGCCATCACGTTACAACAAATGGGATAATTTCAAACCGGCGTGTGTTTGCAATTGCAAGCACAGATTGATTGGTAGCAGAAGCTTAAGGGATTTCAAAACACGTTTTATTTGAGATTATCGGCTCTTTGACCTTAATAATGTAGTTGGGTAACTTATTTACATAACTAAGGTAGTCTAAAACTTAATTACATAAATAATGTAGTTTTTAAAAAATTAAAAATAAAAGAAATTTTGAATGCGGCGGGTCCCACCTAACACGTCGGGGGCCCCGTGGCGTGTTATCATAGGACACACCAGGGGTCCCATGGCGCGTCCCTCCATCTCTCTTTCTCCCAGCTTTTCCTCCATGTCCTTCCACAAGCTTTTGCTAGAAGCTCTGAATCTTCATTGTAGCAAGTGAGGCAAGTAGTAGCTGATAAAGCAAGAGATAAAGTTGGAATTTTCTTCCAATTCAGAATATATACTCCCAAGTCCTCAACTTTTCAAGATAAAGGAGAAAGGAATCGAGTGGGTTTGTTGAAAGGAAGAGAAAACAAGGACTAGTTGATGTTGCAGAAAAGCCGGGAGGAAGAAAGATGGAGGGACGCGCCGCGGGGCTCCCGGCATGTCCGATGGGACCTACAGCATTCAAATTTTTTCTTATTTTTAATTTTTTAAAAATTACATTATTTATGTAATTAAGTTTTAGACTACCCTAGTTATGTAAATAAGTTACCCAACTACATTATTAAGGTCAAAGAGCCGAGATTATCCAGCCTTCTAGGATTTGACCATTCAATCAAATTTTTGAGGCTGCTAGTGGAGTTCATTGACCGACGTTGTCTAGGTTTTCATAATAAATAGTCTAGAAAAATATGCTGTGCATAGTACAAAATAATTTACAAAGGAACCTTTCAAAGGAGACTTTGTTTATTATAAGAGATACAAACATATCTTTTTTTGAATATTGGGCCACCTAAAATATTATCATCTATTTCGCCCTAGTTAGTTGACTGGTTGTTACAAATAATATATTAGTGTTGTGTTAGAAGTTAAAAAAAATATTATTTGGTTTTGAACATAGAGGATTTTTAATTTGATTCTTTTTAGACTATGTAAATTGTTTAAAATATCTATTGGTGTTATATAATTATTCGGTTAACATATGTAGTTATCCTTTAGTACTATGTGATTATTTTGTTCACATTTGTAGTTATATATTCAAAAATAAATTAAATAACCACATAACATCAATGAGTATTTTAGATATTTCATAAATATGAGAAAAACCAAATTATAATTTTTTCATCTTTAAAATCAAATAATCTTTTTCTCTAACTTTTTAGAACCAAATAATAATTTCTTTTAAAAAAGAATGAAGATTTTTCATTGGGTATTTTGTTTTCAACCTAAATGGGTATACATTTTAGGTCATACTTTTTATGGTCCAATTAAAAAATAGAGATAATTTTTTTAAAGTCCCTCAAGTCAATAATAATTTAAAGTAGATTACTAAAAAAAGAAAAAATTTAAGTGGATCACAATTATTGTCAATCTTTTCAAATTAATCAGTGAAAAACAAATTTAAAAACTTAACAATATGAGAGATTACATAAATTACTTCGAGATATTAAGAGAATAGAGAATTGAATTTGAGATCTCAGCTTGATGAGAAATTACATGAATTAATTATATTGCATATCCATCTTGGAGCACTTACAAAAAACAACATGACACCAATAATCAACAGGTTTTTTCATGCACAAAAACCTGAAAACACCAATCTAAGTAAAGGCATGCACTTATTTTAAAAGGGAATGTTAAGCTAAAAGGGTAAAAATGTAAAAATACTTTTAAGAGAAATGCTTGACTTTGAAATTATTGATCCTCTACATTATGTTTGTTAATCTATTCGACTATTAACCTTTTTAGACTTAATTTTTGATTGTTTTGTGCGGTTTCTTTGGTTTATTTTGAATTTTCTTTATTGTCAATGATTCTTCTAGGTATATTTTTGAGACCAGGAAGGTTTCTTTGTTTCCTCATCATGGCTGAGTTTCGGTTCTGATCAGAGGGTTTGTAGTTGGGTTCATATATATGTGTAGGGGTGGATTTAGAAATCTTATGTAGTAGGGGTACCATATATACACGCATAAAAAATTAATATCTTTTTATTTTCGATAGAATTTGCCCCAAACAATGCACGATATTAGTTAGTATAACATGAGAAGCCTCATCCATTTATACTAACTCTCCTCCTTAATGGATAGTGGAGATTATTTCAAATGGACAATAAAGATTAAGTTTTGAAAGCTTATGATCTCCTTTCTTCCAAAATATCTAAGAAAAATATATGTATATATAAAAAAAAATTAAAGGGAAATGAATAATATATTTACATATGAGTATTTTTTTAAACATTTTCTTATTATTTTGTCGTGACTAAATTAACTTAATTTTTTTGGGGCCTTATGCTTTTATTTATTAAAAGAAAGTATGAGATTCATGTAACATTTAAACTTAATTAAAATTTTGATCTTTTTATTTTATCGGAATGAATAATTTAGTCTCTTCATTTTAATTTTGAACAATTTAATCCTCCTATTTAATTACCAAAATGTTATAATTTTGTCCTCTACCCTAATTGTCTTCTAGTTGTTGGCTTTCTTTAATTAAAGAAAACGGGAAAAGACCCTCAAAAGTTTGCACATCTCTAAAAGTTGATGCAAAATTCAAGGACACCAGCACCATTTGATTTTTTTTTAATTTATTTTAACAATAATGGTATCTTCAAGCTAATTTATTTTTAAAATTTAATGTTGATTTAATGATTTCTAATGATAAATATTAAGTATCAACTAAGACATACTTTTTAATCCATTTACTAAAAAGGGGAAAAAAAACAAATAAACAAAAAAAACTCATGAATATGCAGGGTCACTGTTTGCATAGATCTTATGATCATGCAATTTGTTTCAGAGGATGTGTTACGAGTCCCACATTGGTTTGACAAATAAGTGTGAAATGGTACTTAAGTCTAAGAGACTCTCTCACTTAATAGATTAGTTTTTTTGGTTGAGCTCTCCTCTTGGGCTTAAGACCTAATAGGATGCCCATAATATTAGTGACTTGGAAACTTTGCTTGAACTACTGTTGTCTAAAACCATGAGACAACTCCACAAATGGTACTTGCAAATATTAAATTTCATAGTTGTTCTCTTTCATCACCGGAGCAGCATTTCCAGTGGAATCCACTTGAAAGGATGTCAAAACTGCCAAAATGAAAATTTGGTTTGAAAATGGCGGGAAGAACATCATTGTAAAACAGTCCAAGCAGAGATCAGAGTTAGTCATGAACTCTGATGATATTTAAAGCGTTGAGCCTTGTTATGGCATGCTTAGAAATTGAAAATGATTTGTCACATCCAAGTTCTCCTTCTTATTGTCTCTACACTTGAGCAAATTCTTATTATTTGAGGTACAAGCACCACAATGCTTGAGCAATGACCTAATTAGTTTTGCCTGAAACTGAAAATAAATTGAATGATCCACCAATTGATGTATTGTTTAAGTTTAAAATTGTAGAAGATGTATCAACCTACCATTAGATTCATGGTCTACCAAAACTAATGATCAGCATTGGAATTATAGACAATGCTTGATCAATCCCCTTATCTATATGGCTGAAACCACAGAAAAATTGAGTAATAAATTAACTGAGGTACATTGTTTGAGTTCTAAATTAGGGTTAACCAACGAACCTGCTATTAGATACATGACCAACGAGCAACTAATGATCTTTACAAAAATTTTATGATGCTGGACAGTAAGCGATTTTTCATACATTTATACCATGATATATCATTCACACTAGCCAGGAATTAATGATTAAACATGATATCTTATTGACAACTCAGTAGTTCACCAAAGCCTTATCTTTTTTATGGTTAATACTGCGATTATTCTCACTTTACCCAATTAAACGTGAGACTCATCTAGTTCGAGGATTAGAACAATTATTTTCTTTTTCCCAACAATGTTCTCATTGAACCTCGAATCCTTATATGATTTCTATTTACAATGATATTTCCTAGCAAAAGTAAATGGTTGCACCAGTTATTTGAACCATTGGAGATACACAATAGTCTTCACTCTCTCAAATCTTTCCTATTGGATCTCTTCCCCAATCTGAATTCTCTTCTCATCTGGGCTTGCGAAAATCTGGAATCATTCTCGTCAGGTATATTATCGCATCTCTAACAGTTGTATATATCCATGTAAAAGCATGCAGTTATTTTAAAACGGTAATTCTCTTCGTTAATGTATTTGTCTTGTTTCACATCCATTTGATTGGACTACTTCTGAATTTGATTACAATGAGAAAAAGAATAACTCCTATAGAAGTATTTAGTAAATATAAGTGGAAAAGGGAAATATGTTACGGAAAAATAAAGAGAAAATTATTGTTAAGTCACTCAAATTACAAATAATTTTAGATTGGTTACTCAAAAAAGAAATTCCTAATAAATCACAATTATTGTTAAGTTTTTAAAATTTCCCTTCATTCTTTAGTGATTATCGCATACGGACTAGTTTGATTAATATAATAGATTGGTTCTGTTACGTTTAACGATGATGTTTCATGAATGAGTCCTAATGCATTTATCAAGGAATAAAGATTGTCGGTACATTTATCAAAAAGTTCCCTCTATTTCTACCATCATATTTATTTGGTTTATTATACCTTGAGTTTCTATAGTTTTTGCAAAAATGTAATTAGGTCTCTACAATTTAATTACATCTAATTAAGTCCTTATACTTTTAATTTGATATATTATATATAATATATTATTTAAATATGATTTTTTTAGTAAATAACTAAGTTAGATTAGGTTAAATTGATTTATTATTTTTGCTAATCCGAAACCCAATACAATATAACCCAATATTTACTGAAAAATTCCAATTCAACCCATTCCATATAAAAATTAAAACAAACAACTCATCATTTTAGTTTGGGTTTTGAACAGCCCTACATTCAAATAAAAAAATACATGGTATACATAATACAACTATTTTGTTTGTTTGTTTGTCTACCAAACTTGCTGGCATTACCTAGATATAATATCAGGATCATGCCAAACATATACTCAGAAAACTAGGGTATATGATGAAAAGATAAAATTATGTAGAGTGTAAGTGAATGAATCTGAGTTAAAAACGCCATTATATCTAATCGTGATTAAATTTTTGGTTCCATGTTGAAATTGTTGCAGCCAACTTAGCAATAAATTTATTGCAAGCAATGAAAATCAAGGCAGGGTATCTACATAAAAATGCATACATATCAATGCATACACAGGGTATCTTCACTTTTCTGGTGAAGTGGAAGAGCATACATATCAATGGACTATTAGAAGTGAGCAACTATATCAATCCACTGAGTAATTAAAGTACCTGATTTATGTTGGGCCAATTAATGTTGCCCTTTCTCCTTCTGAACTGTTCTTCCAGAAAACAAGAGTTTCTGGACTTGGGATAAGGCTATGCTTTCCTTCAAGCAACAATGAGTTTGTGACAACCAGTGATAAAAAGGAATCTCAGGCAACTCAACTTCAGGATCAAGAAGTACTTCACATTCAAAATCTCAGATGTAGTCATGGATTACAAAAGAAGTAAGATTGAGGGAGCTAAACTTTGGACATCTAATGATCACAGGCTTGAACTGTTGAGGTGGTCTGTCTCCTTCTACCTCAGGAAATGAACCTGTGAGTGATTCCAAATTAACACAATTCTCAAAAGAGAGATGCTTGAGATTGAGGAAGTGATCCAATGGGAAGGACCTAAGTGAGTTACAGCTATCCTTTATCTGCAACAATTTAAGTGATTGGTAGCACTGGTCTGCATTTGCATTTACTGGGAATTCTAAATTGGGGCAATTTTCAATTTCAAGTTCAATCAAGAATGGGAGATTACTAGGTAAATCCCCAGTAAGTCTAGGGCAATCCTCTATGTGAAGCTTTTGGAGATGTGGGAAAGCTCTGCAGCTCTCATTGCCCACCACATGACACCATTTCTCCCATGCCCCCATGGAGTAGAACATCAGAGATTTCAGTGAAGCAAAGGGCTGAATCACATTCGCAGCACAAGAGAGAATCCCATAAAACTCAGGGCCTACACTTACCACTCCCTGAAAATCAGAAAGGACTAGATCTTTGAGTGAGGGAAGTTGCCCAAGTGGAGGCAATACACAGCAATATTTGCAGCCATCAAGTGATACAGACACTAGGTTACAGAACGAAGGGTCTCCCAACCACTTTGGAAATACTGTACCCATGTAGCTATATATTGCAAGCAGTTCCAGACTCCTTCTATGTGGCTGTAGGTTGTCAAGTATTTCTTTCTCGCGCCGCGAGTCATTGGTGTCAGTCCCAGGACTGTAACTCCAATCCAAATAGAGTTGGTGGAGATGCTCCTTACTATACAGCTTGGCCTCCTTAGCATCATCAACACTCACAACATATTGCAAGTTATGAAAGTATAACGATCCTCGTAGGTAGACAAGTTGCCCAACTTCACTAATTGAACATCCATACTTTTCTCCAACAATGAAATCGCTTAACTTCTGGAGACTCGTCAGTTTTCCAATACCAGATGGAATCTCTTCTAAATTAGAACAACCATGAATGTCTAAGTACCGCAAGTCAATGAGCTTGTGAAGACCTTCAGGCAATCTGGTGAGGTGCTCACAGTACCTTGCCTTCAATGTCTGCAAATTGTACAAGCTGCATATAGATTCATGCAACCATTTGACTTTGGTATTGGACACATCCAGTTAGCGAAGGTGTCTTAAGAAGCAAACCGAATTAGGCAACCCTTCCAATTGAGAGAATCCTACCAAAGATAATACCCTCAAGCAGCTAAGCTTCGAAAAGGTCTCTTGCAATTTTAGTTCTTTCCTTTCATAATTCCAATCACCTAGGGTCAACAAAGTTCGCAAATGATTTGCTTTGTAAAAGGCCTCAAAGTTTACAGAGCGGAATTCATGTCCAAAGACAAGTGAGAGACGACGGGTTCTTGTTTCAACTATTTTATATGAGTCTTCATTTTCCAATCTATTGCAAAACTTCCCTAAAACACATCGAGCTAAATCATTAATAAGATCATGCATCACATATCGTCTTTTATAACTACTTGATTCCTCAAAAAATGATCTTGATACCAATTCATGGAAATACTCTTCTCCAACTTCTTCAATTCTCTTATTAGCCTTTGGTTGTTGTAATAAATTTTCTGCCATCCACAACAAGATCAAGTGGCTCTTCTTAAATTCATAATCTTTTGGGAATATGGAACAAAAAGCAAAACATTGCTTCAAATGTGAAGGAAGATAATAATAACTCAATCTCAAAGATGGAATGATGTTGCTTTCATAATCTGAGAAATCCCATATGTCACTGTTCAGTACCTCGGCCCATGTTTTGATATCATGATCTGATCTAAGAAGGCCTCCAAGGGTTTTGGCAGCTAAAGGCAATCCTTTGCACTTTCTGACAATCTTTCTACCAATTTGTTCTAAAATTGGTTTAGATGAGCCTTCATAATCGAATGCATGTCTAGCAAACAAACTCCAGCAATCCTCATCAGACAAATGATCAAGATGATGTGGTTGAACAGTTTGCATGATCTGTGCAACACGACTACTCCGTGTAGTTACTATGACTTTACTCCCTTGAGCCCCATTCTGAAATGGGCTTTGCAAATGACGCCATTCATTGTAGCTCTCATTCCAAACATCATCTAAAACGACTAAAAACTTTTTCCCATTCAATTTCTTTTCCAATTCAACTTGAAGCAAATTCAAATCATTGGTGTTAGAAGCACTCGAAGTTATGGCTTCCAAGATAATTTTTGTTACCCTAACAACATCAAATTCCTCAGAGACACAGACCCATGCCTTAAGTTGAAATTTGTCTTTCACTCTCTCATCATTGTATACAAGTTGGGCTAAGGTTGTTTTTCCAATTCCACCCATGCCCACAATGGGAATTACAGATATTCTCTTATTTGGGTCTTCTGAGAGTAACAATTCAATTATGGCCTCTTTATCATTGTCTCTACCGTACATGCCAGACTCTTCTAAAAGTGATGTTTTGGGTGCTTTTGATGACCATTTGGTTCCTACACCTTCTTGCAAAGGAAGGACATGCTTTTGTTCCACAAGACATTCTAATCTTTCAAGAATCTCTTCTATTTTCTGTTCAAATTCTTTGTCAAGAGAATTCACAGAAGCAGAGTTGGAACTGTGCACCTCATTTGCAGTTGTTTTAGCTTCAGTGTAAATCTCATCAAACAGATCATCAGCAACAAAAGCAGCATCTTTGAGTTCATCAAGCCACTCCTTGACTGCTGCATTCCTAAATTGTTTTCCTTCAGCATCCTCAAGCACTCCATGGACAGACAACAATTTGATCTTGAGCCTCTGGAGCAACTTGTGATTGAGTTTCTTTGTCTTAAAGAAGGCTTTGATCTCAGAGGAAGCTATCCTCTCCAGCAACACGTTAAAGACAGCACCCAAAAAAGCTCCACCCACAACCGCCAAAGCCATCACGTTACAACAAATGTGATAATTTCAAACAGGCGTATGTTTGCAATTGCAAGCACAGATTGATTGGCAGGAGAAGCTTAAGGGATGGATATGAACAAGGCGTTGGTGGAAGACTGACTTAGTAAAGATCGCAGGACCAACCTAACAGTTGTAGGACCCAATGTTTCTATTTGGCAAGAAAAAGTAGATTACAACATTTTCGACAGTTGTATTGTATATCAATATCATGTAAAAGCTAACTAAGTAAAGGGCACTTATTTTAAAAAGGGATGCTAAGCTAAAGGTAAAAATATAAAAATATTTTTTTATTAAAAATTTGGGTTAAAATGAACTTTTAAGTTTTACCTATGTTAAAGATTTCAAGAAACTAAATCACACACTACTCGAGTCATATATTCTCAAATTGTTAATCATATTTGAGTTTAGCAGGGTCAAAAAAAAATTAATAATATTTTAATATATTTTTTGACATGTTCTTGTATTATTTTATTTACTTGTTTTAGAGTGAGTAAAATATTTTGTCACATAGACTTAATTTTTTAAGATTTTTATAATTATACCAAAATTAAAAATTTACTTCACCCAAAACTTTTAGTTTTAAGTGTTTTTTATTTTTACCCTTTAAAATATTAAGAATAGCCTAATAACATTCCTTATTTTAAAACAGTAACTTTCTTCACTAATGCACTTGTCATGTCTCACATCCACATGTCTTCATTAATGTACTTGTCTTCATTAAAACGACTTCTAAATATGAATACAACGAGAAAATGAATAACTCATTTGGAAATATTTTGGAAAATGTAACAGGAAAAATAAAACCTATACATTTGCCGCCATCCAGATTTGCAATGATTCCACTCAACAAAAGAGAGAACTATTACGTATTTATGTGCTTCTATCAGAAAAGATGTAATTATTAATTTGATTAATATAATAGATTAGTTGTGTCACGTTGAAGGTTGAACAGTGATGCTTCATGAAACAGTATAGTGCATTTATCAAGGAACAGAGATTGTTGGTGCATTTATATTTCATCAAAAGGTTTCACCTTAATTCTACAATCATACTTATTTATGCCATAATTGAAGTACTTTTTAATCAAGTAGGTAACAAATAACAATGTTAAGCTACTAGGTATGATCTAGTGATAAAAGGTTTAGGTAATTTGTTGGAGGTTAGGAGTTCAAGTCTATGTGCCGTCATATAATAAAATAAATAAATTACCATGCTTTAATAAGTCATATTCATTATGTTACATACTTACATATAGTTTTATTTTATTTTATTTACTTTTTGAAAAACTGGGGCCAAAGGCATAGAAATTCTTCTAAAAACCTTTAGAGTTTAGTCTGATGATAAAGATATAATAAGTTCATTCAAGCTAATTAAGGTTCAAATTTTGGCGCCATCACCCAAAAGAATTTTCTTTTTTAAAATACGTCCTTAAAATTGCCCGAAGAGAAATTTAATCTCAATATGCGAAAGTTAACTCGAAAATACATTTATCGTTAAAATAAAATAAAATAAAAATCCCTATAAGGCTATACATTAGAAAGAAAACAACGAGAAGTGCCTGTAAGAGGATTCTGATACAATATAAAGCCAAGATCATGGTTGAGAACTTGAGACTAAAAAAACAAAACTTTCTTCACTGCAGCGATGCAATATAGGTTTTTTTTACTCCTCGTTAACCTTTTTTTTGTTTTTTTTGTGTGTTTCTCCACTCATCAATTATTATTTTCCCTTTATATGAACCTTTCATTAGTTGAAAAAAAAAAATTCGCTATGCAAATAAGTCAATGGAAGCCCTATTCTACTTCGTTGCACTATTTGACATTATGGTGAAAAACCAAAATTACCCTTGAAAAAAACTAGTTGTTGAACTTTGCTTGAAGTGGTCATTGCAGGTTTCTTAACTATCATTGTCAGCAAACACTCTCACTATTACCACTGGTGAACACAAATAAATATTGGATGCATAGGCACACATGAACAAACACACAAATGGGAACCTTCAAGATTAAGCACATGAATGGTGGAAAACCAAAGTTTCCTTTAGAGAAAGACAAGTAAAAAACATTACCCAATGAAAGCCACACGATAGGCATTGTCATTGATATTGTTTTGTTTGTAGACATGGTATTTGACATATGCATTTGTAATTAGCCTTTTACTTGTAAGCTTAGTTCTAAGTTAGACATATAATTTAAGTGAAGCTAGTTGAATTTAAATTCTACTACACAACATAATTTATCAAATGCTGTACTAAAAAGTTTGTGTATATATTAGTATTTCTTGCCAAATAGAATAATAACACTATCTACACAACTCTTGTGATCACAGTGCTCAAGTGTACAATTGGCAACTCTACTAAAACTTTTTCCTATCAAACTCTAATGAAACCACATCTACATTTGTTCACAATAAATAGTTCCATAACCAATATTGTCCTTTCAAATAACAGCTTTTAACAGTGGTCAAATGGGGCCATGATCAAGCGATTAACAATTGTGCAAGTTTGTGAATCCAAAGTTGTACAAATAACATTGCTCTGCAAATAAGGCTAACTTCACATGGACATATAAACCTGAAGAAATGAAGAAGGTGAAGATCAATTTACCAGAAAAGCCTAGGCCCATGGCCGTAAATGAAGAATGGTAAAATACCAAATAAAAAAAAGAATTAAAAAAAGAGAGAGAGAAAGAACAAGAAACAAGAAAGTTAGATAATTGTTGCTTTCATTATGAAAATTCAAAGTGACATAAACATATAGCTACTCCCTTGTAGTCTAGCTATTTGCTCTTATGTTTCCCAGAATGTTCGTATACACAAGTCAACCTTCCCTATCGTGCTGAGTGGGGACAAGATTGCCATTTTTTTTCTCATGCTGGGCCCTTTAGCGCTTTCATGTATATACTTTTCATATATAAACAGGGTCAACAAGTGAGTTTCATTTTTGTTCACAAACCAGCAATATAGATCCGCCAGAAACTTGCTCTGAGTCTTGCTGGGTCTTCAGTTTGCCGAGAGACCATGGTTTTGGAACTCATAGGTGGAGCTTTTCTGAGTGCCGTCTTTAATGTGTTGCTCGATAGAATAGCTTCACCTGAGGTAGTTGCCTTCTTGAGGGGAAAGAAGCTGAATGACAAGTTGCTGAGGAGGTTGAAGATACTATTGTTGTCTGTTAACGTAGTCCTAGATGATGCCGAGGGAAAGCAAATAAAAAATGCAGCAGTGAAGGAATGGCTTGATGAACTTAAAGATGCTGCATATGATGCTGATGATCTATTGGATGAGATCCATACCCGAGCTAAATATGGTGCAAATGAGGTACAAAAGTTCAACTCTACTTCCTGGAACTTGTGTAGTAAAGAACTAGAAGAAAAGATGGAGGAGATCATTGATAAATTAGAATTTATAGCAAAGCAAAAAGATGTTCTTGGTTTAAAAGAGGGTGTAGGAGTCAAACTGTCACAAAAAACACCCACAACATGTTTGGTAGAAAAATGTGATGTTTATGGGAGAGATGATGATAAAGAAATCATAATTAAATCACTATGTGATGTTATAAGTGGTGATAATGAGGTAGGAGTTATTCCCATTGTAGGTATGGCAGGAATTGGGAAAACCACCCTGGCTCAACTTGTATACAATGATGATAGAGTGAAGGAGAAATTTGATCTCAAAGCTTGGGTTTGTGTTTCTGAAGATTTCGACGTTGTCAAAGTTACAAAAACAATTTGGGAGATTCTTACCATGTGCAGCTACGACATTAGAGATCTGAGTTCGCTTCAACTTGAATTGAAAGAGAGGCTAATGGGAAAGAAATTTTTAATTGTTTTAGATGATGTTTGGAATGAGAACTATGTTGACTGGGATACATTACGTAATCCTTTTCAATATGGGGCATGGGGGAGTAAGATCATTGTAACTACTCGAAGTGAGCATGTTGCATCACTTATGCAAACTGTTGCACCTTATCACTTAAGTTACTTGTCTGATGAAGATTGTTGGAAGTTGTTTGCTAAACATGCATTTAATCGGAGGAACTCAAATGCATATCCAATTTTGGAAGAAATGGGTAAAGAAATTGCTAAAAAGTGTAAGGGGTTACCTCTGGCAGCAAAAACACTAGGAGGCCTCTTACGCTCAAAAACCAATATCAGAGAATGGGATAACATATTATACAGTAACATGTGGGATTTGCCAGCAACAGAGAGTAATATTCTTCCAGCTTTGAGATTAAGTTATTACTATCTCCCTTCACATTTGAAACAATGCTTTGCTTACTGTTCAATATTCCCCAAGGGTTATGAATTTGAGAAGGAGGAGTTGATATTGTTGTGGATGGCAGAAAATTTACTACAACAACCAAAGAGAAACAAGAGAATTGAAGAAGTCGGAGATGAGTACTTCCATGAATTGGTAACTAGGTCATTTTTCCAACAATCAAGAACTGACAAATCACTTTTTGTGATGCATGATCTTATAAATGACTTGGCTCAATTTGTATCTGGAAAATTTTGCATCAGATTGGAAAACATCTCCTCAAATGAAGATGTTGAACAAAGAACTCGTCATTTATCACAAGTCATAGCATCTAGATACGCCTCTGTTAACTTTGAGGCTTTCTACAAAGCAAACTCTGTCCGCACATTTCTGCAACTGAGCATGGTAGATCCACCCATCTGCCTTTTTAACAAGGTACCACATGATCTGTTCTTGAAGTTTGGATGTTTGAGGGTGTTATCTTTGCTAGGCGCCCGTGGCAGTGTCAATGAGTTGCTCCATCTCATTGCCAAACTCAGACATCTTCGATACTTGGATGTGTCTCGAACTCAAATCAAGAAGTTGCCCAATTCCATCTGCACTTTGTTCAACTTACAAACTCTGAAGGCAGCAAGATGTCCTAATCTTACAAAGTTACCAAGAAATATGCATTGTCTTGTTAACTTACGATATTTGGATATCACAGGTGCTCGCTTAGAAGGGCTGCCATTGCACATGAGTAAATTAAAAAGCCTCCAAAAGTTGAGCGATTTTATTGTAGGCAAAGATCATGCTTCTCCAATTGGTGAACTGGGGGAACTATCATATCTTCGAGGTTCTTTGCTTATACAAAACTTAAAACATGTGGCTGATCCTAATGATGCAATGAAGGCAAAGTTGAAGGACAAGAAGTATCTTGAACAGTTGAGTTTAGATTGGGGTCGTGGTGCCGATACAGATAACTCCCAGCATGAAAATAATGTACTTGACAGGCTACAACCACATACCAACTTGGAAGTGCTTAGTATCCTGCATTACACAGGTACAAAATTTCCAGCTTGGTTGGGAGATCGTTCATTCTCCCAGCTAGCTTGTCTGTCACTTGGTCAATGTAAATACTGCTACACATTGCCACCACTTGGGCAGCTTCCTTCCCTCAAAGAGCTTCATATTTCTAAGTTTAAGGGGCTAGTGAGCGTGGGACCAGAGTTCTATGGAGTTGGTTCTTGTGCTGGGAATCAACCCTTTTCTTCTCTTGAGATTCTGACATTTTATAAGATGCCGGCATGGGAGAAATGGATTCATGACGTTGACCATGGAAGCAGCAGAGCATTCCCTGGTCTTAGAGAGCTTCATCTGGAGGAATGTCCTAGATTAGTTCGGAATTTGCCAAGTTATCTTCCATCTCTTACAAATCTCACCATGAGATACTGTAAGCAGCTTGTTTCTTCACTTCCAAGAGCTCCTTCTATGCGTTTATTACATATTGACAACTGTTGGAAATTAGAATTCCTAGAAAAGTTAAATGGTTGCCACCAGTCACTTGAATCATTGGAGATACACAATAGTTGTCACTCTCTCAAGTCTTTCCCATTGGATCTCTTCCCCAATCTGAATTCTTTGGTCATCTGGGGTTGTGAAAATTTGGAATCATTTACTGTTTCAACACCACTAGAACACCTCACCTCTCTACATTCATTGTGCATATGGAGATGCCACAATTTTGTAACTTTTCCTGAGGGAGGATTGCCCACACCCAATCTTACTTCTTTGAAGGTCCGCTACTGCGACAAGTTAAGCTCACTGCCTGAAGGAATGCATGGCCTTCTCCCAAGTTTAAAGGAGCTCCAAGTATGGAGTTGTCCAGATATTGAATCATTTCCTAATGGGGGTTTGCCCCCTAATTTGAGATCACTCAAGATCAGGGATTGTGACAAACTCATTGCCCACCGACTGGACTGGAATATGTCATGTCTGACCTCTCTTGTGCACTTTTCTGTTGAGGGTAAATGTGAAGATGTGGAGTCCTTTCCAGAGGAGGGTTTGCTGCCTGCCACTCTTACCCAACTAGAGATTCATGGTTTCTCAAATCTCAAAACTTTGGAAGGCAAGGGGCTTCAACACCTCACCTCTCTAGGGAAACTGCAGATCTTTGACTGTTCTAAGCTGGAGTCAATAGGAGAACAGGGTATATTGCCTACCTCTTTAATTGATCTTGATGTCTGGAAGTGTCCTTTACTGCAAGAACAATGGGAGAAAGAGACAGATCAACAGAGGCCCAAGATTTCGGACAGCCCCAGCATTTGGATCTACGACAAATACATTCAATTGGATGGGCAGCAAGACATGTAAACAAGCACTCCACCAAAATTATGAGTATCTACTTTTCTCAGGTACCTTCTATGCACTATTTCTTGGCTGCTCACCTTTCTAGTTGCTGACTTCATATGGTCAAATGACATTTTGCTCTTTTCTGGTGTTACTTTATCAGGTGAACATGCCCGCTTGAATAATGCACTGGAGGAACTGGAGACACTGTAAGAGTTTGCCCCTGTCAAGTTACTGTATCAGGTGAACATGCCCACTTGAATAATCTACTTGAATAAGTAATTGGCATATTTGCCAGTCCATTGTAAGCAGACCCTATATGACTACACATTTCAAAAGTATGACTTTTCTTTACTTGTAATGTACCTATAATATTATTCATGTCAAACCTGCCCAAATGATACCAGACAAATTATTTAGAAGATAAAATCACTGGATAAAGAAAAAGCAAGATACTTCTTCCTAGTATTTTATTTATTACTTTCTCAAATTCTTAAACAAAACCAAATAGAATAGAAAATTTCCAATGTTCTGCTATAAAATCCTTTGCTTTATCCTTCTCAAAATCTTGCATTCACGTATATTTGTATCTGTCGGTGAGTGTGTTCAAAAAAATTAACAGAAGGTAGAGAGAAATAAATAAGTTTGAATCATGCTATTTTTGTATATGCAAGTATACGAAGCATATGAATTTCTAATTACTGGAACCTCTAAGCAAGTGTAACTTGTTATCATGTATTCTTCTAAGATGCAGTTCCTACTTGCTGACTTCTTAAGGGACAATCTAGAAATCCCTGTATGGAAATTTATACACAACCTTATATTGGTGACTGATGGCATCAATCTCCTTGTGCTTCTTATCTATTTTTCAGCATTTGAATGGGTAAAACATTTCCTTGGTGCAATCATGTGAAATTAATAAACAGTTGTGTCATTAAAATGGAGGATTTTCATTGATAAACTACATTTTGGGGGGTCATTTCTCCATCCTGTTTTCTGGCCACTTAGCATTGATTTTTTTTTTAATATATTGTTGATGTTGTTGCTTCTCTAATATTCCCTTGTTCTCTCTGGCCTTAGTTACCTATCCTTTAATTTTGTTGAAGTCCTTTTCTAAGAATGGAAGTAGGCAACCTATCCCATTCCAGCTTTTACTACCTGAGCAAATTTATGAGGGTATTATATCTCCCAGACTTGAATTATAAATGGAACTTTCTCAAGACATAGACAATTTTGTATGATAATATTATTTAAGAACATTCTTTTTGTTTTAGTTTTAACACCTCCCTCTCCTTGGATGAAAACACTATCAGATTGGCAGAAATAGGGTAGCTTCCTGACTTTGCCTTTTCCCATTTTCCATCTACAATGAGGGTGAAGATCCTTACTTTCTTATTCAGACACCTAATTTCTAAAACACAAGTTTCCTTTAGTTTTTTCTTGCAATGCTTAGTTTCTTATTGAAACGCCCATTTTCATCTAAAAGGATTATTCTCTGAAATCAATTCCTTTTCTTTTACCTGGCTTCATTGTTTTTTGTAAAGTTTAATAATACCTTTGACAGAACATTTTCAATACTAAGATGCAAAAAAAAAAATTCGTGCACAAATGGAAGAGTGGTTTGATTTTCATCCTGTGGCATTAAAAAAATGCTGTTCTTCCTTATGTTTTCTTCCTTTCAGACCAATCGAAATCAAGAGAGAACTTTGACTGACTAGCCGGAGAACCAATGAAAACAAACAATAAAAATTTGTATAGAATTTACCTGATTCCGCCACTTAAAACTTGAAATCTCTTTGACAAATTCTGAACTTGAATATCAGGATTTGGCAATTGTGTTGCATATTACTGTGTTAAAGTATCCTTTGCTCTTTCTACCAAAAAGAAAAAAGAAAACCTTTACTCTTCAGTCATGCCAGACCCAACTGCACCCAATTGAGTAAAAATTTGCTGCAAGTACTAATATAGAGAATCAAATTTGGGTAATAACAGCATAGCTTATTATTTGGAATCTAAAACACACTGATATTACACAGTTGCCATGAGATGTGGACTGAGAATGGCTTGCCAGAATGGTTCTGCCACCAAATGCCTTCAGCCATATCATCCAAATCAATTCCCATGGAAACTTTGGAAAATCATATGCTGAGAGTTCGGAAGCCATTGTCCAAATCAATTTGCACAATGGCGATTTTTGCACCTACCAAGCACCACAGGCACAGGATTGATACCGCCAAAGCCCAAAGTTTTATTCTTGATTGATAGAAATTTCTGATGGGTCAAGGTAGAGATCTGTATATGGGTCAGTTTTTTAGTATTTTTTGGTTACTATTTTAAATTCAAACACATAATTTACAAATTATCACTCGGCTACAAAGAAAATAAGTGCCTTTTCATATTATATGAAATGCTTAAAATAAATTTAGTGCTATATAATTATTTTGTTCACATATATGATTATTCTTTAGTATTATATAATTATTTTATTCACATATATAATTATTCTACTTATTTTTAAACACAATAATCACATATATAAACAAAATAACTACAAAACACTTAAAAATATTTTAGTCACTTTTCATTTTACCCTACGTATGAAGCAAAAGAACAAAACTGAATGTCTTGTAAAATCTACTACTAAACTAATATAGAACCAGACAGTGTTTTTTATCACATAGAGTAAGTTTTTATCAATTTCTGTACTAAAAAGGGAAAAAAAAATCTTATACTAACTTTTACATAGAAAAGAATTCAGAAGAAATTTGATAATCTGATAAGCAAAACGTCATAAATAAATAAAAAAAAAACTTAAATCAATAAAACGGGGAAGAACTGTGGTATATAAACATTTAGCTCAATTTACTATTTTACAAATTGAACACACAGCAATACAGGGCCACCAAGCATATGTTCATAGAACAAACAGAAGGGCATCTCTCAGTAATCAAAAGAAAAAATAACTTAAATAGCTGGAATTGGGATTGGTAATATTCCAAAACTAAAGCAAACTGGCTACCAACAAGAAAAATTGCCAGTAAGTTGAAGTTTTGGTATTATGGCATATCAGAAATTCTACTGCAAACTAAAAAGTTGTGCGGGCCAACTGCGTCTCCGGCCATCAGGACCAACTCCAACAGCTTCTAAGGAAATGTCAATGCTGCGATGCTCTGTAGAACGGACAACGCTAATGCGCAAATCAATCTTCACAGCAGGATAGCCATCAGTGCCAATAGCGGCCAGTTTGTCAGCATTTTCCTTTTCAAATCCCATAGCAATTGGCTCCCGAAAGGTTAAGATTGTTTGTGACCAGTGTGTTTTCTGTGTGTATGGGGATGTCGATAACACAGCTGGTGCTTCCCGGCAGAATCTGCTGGTAAATCCAGTTTCAAACCACAGGACAACTCCATAACACCAGCAGCATGTTTTAGATTCTAAGTGTGTTATGTTGTTTTCTGTAACATCCCATTTTGGTTCCAAAGTAGCAGTCGCAGTGAAATCCACTTCATTTGGCTTCATAGTTGCTAAGTCAAAGGTCTGGTGGGAAAAAGTATGCCTTTCAACAGTCAGTACTATACCAACATTTGACTATACAATTTTTATCCAAAAACACATTTGACTATATCATGGCTTGTCAATTTGCTGGACAAAATAGTTCATTTACAGCCTAAAGGAAAGAAGAACTCATTAAGGGCTTGTCTCCTTAAAAATCCATAAATGGAAAAACCACCAACCTGAAGAATCACAGAGCTGGTAACCAAATCTTGAAAGTCCACAACATCAACTATAGGGATTTGTGCAGCATCTTTCACAAGTTCCTTGCCAATGCTAGACATGTCAAAACCGCACACATTGTCCCAAAAAGGCAGACTTGTACCACCTTTTCCAAATCCTGCAACAAACTAGTAGAGAAACTGGAATAAATAATATATAAAATTACAGTAAAGACAACACCACAACAAAAAATTGAAATAAACCAAAGAACTAGGTGAGGGGGGAACTCACTATAGTTGCTGTGTCAGGAAGAATAGCTCCTCCAGGCTTCAACCATCTATCCCGTGCATAGAGGACTGAACCAAGCATGGACTCATACAGCAAGCAATATCCCATCCATTCACTTATTAACACATCAACACTGTGAGGTTGAATTTCAACAGTTTTATCAATCACTTCAACCATGCCTTGAACCACTTCAATTACTCCCTTCTGGAGGCCGTCACCTTCACTTTGGCTTTTACTCCGCCAGAGACCATTATCTTTGGCAATCTGAATTAAAAATTAAAAAGAAAAAAGGAACTGAGGAAACAGGACCAAACACGGACTTAAACATGTGACTTTAGCAGCTATCAAACAGGAAAACAATACCAGAGATGCCACTGCTGCCATCTTGGCACTAGCCTCAACTGCAATCACCCTTGAAGCCCCTGCTTGAGCTGCAAATAGGCTGTAAAAAAAAATAATACCAAAATATGTTACGAAAGAGCCACCATCATGGGTAGACGAACGGCCAAGCATTAAATTATAATATACATATCAGGTATTTAACAAATTCACGAATATGCAACTAATAAATGCCTTAGGCATTGTCAAAATCAATAAATAAACAGATCACCAACTACCAAAAAAATAGATAAATAAACAAATCTCCAAAATAGCAGCAGCACACCTAATGACCCATCAATTTGAGGTAATATATGGAACAAGCATAGTGGCTTTTACACTACCCTAGAATAAGTCAAGATAGAATCTCTAATCCTAGAGAGAATAGAAGTCGAGACCAATGAAGAAAAATGATATAACGCCTACATATAGTTGGTTTTACATTTTGCTCACTGTAAATGAGAAACTACTTATGTTTACTTCATGTATTAATCATCCTCAGGGAAAGCATTCACCAATGATATTATATATAATCAATTGCAAAAAGATACCAAGCAACATTGTTTGTGCCTTAGCCATCATGCATACTTCAGAAGGGAGCCTAGAAGGCTAACCCCTTTTAAGAAACTTTCTCCAGGCAATATTCTAATTGACTAATATCAGGGAAATAGTTAGCATACAGCACAAGCAACAGAGTTTAGTTTTAATTCAAACTTTAAGCTACTTATCAAAGGAAGTTATTTGCCAATGGCCAGAGACAAGCCCAAAGGATTCGTGCGAGGAAGCCGACGAATTAAGCAAGAGATCCACAGGTGTTCCAACCCAATCAATGGCAATACATAAAAAGACGTACTAACCCTATCAAATAGAATTCTCATTTCTAAGTCATATACACATATCAAAGTCATATGTATATAAACTTGTGGAAAGAGAATCCTGTTGCACAAGGTTTCAGAAATAAAACCAACAGAAAGACAAACTCCCCCTACATA
The DNA here is from genome assembly GCA_003255065.1 of Cercis canadensis. NCBI lineage: Eukaryota > Viridiplantae > Streptophyta > Magnoliopsida > Fabales > Fabaceae > Cercis > Cercis canadensis. Next base: position 47,399 of record QAOA01001521.1, read on the forward strand.
GCTATCCATTTTCGTCTATGTCCACGTCTCAAAAATTAGATTTATCACGCCCTTAATTGGGAAAAGCCACAGTTTCACAAACTGTGGCTGATGGGGCAGTAGACAAGGGCTTCCTTCTTATATTGTGCTTATGTCTATATTGACAACCCTCTATGAAATCTTCTTTTCCTAAAAAAAACAATACAAAAGCATCATCCTTCCATTATTAATTCTGATCAGTATTTGACATTATATCCTATTTAAAATTTCTTATAAAGAGAACTTAATATAGACTTCTACGGAAATTATAATCCAGGATGTTGCTAGAGACAATTTGCAGTAATGCATATTTGACAAAAATCAAAGATATTTCTCACCTAAGGATGCCAGTTCCACAACCTACATCCATAACCACAGTTCCATTTAGGAGAGAGGGATTCTTCAAAATAGCTTGCCCATAAGCATCCATTCTCACCTGCATAAACATAGCTATGAATTTTATTTAATTATGATAGCATTGCAAAAACAGTTTGCCATGTTCCAAGTCAAACTTCAATTTTATTGAAATTACACAACAATTTACTCAAATCTGAAGCCAAAGAGTGAGAAGTATAATAATACCTTATCACTAAGCATCTCCCGATGGATGCCAAATGAACTGTAAGCCCCAAAATAATTTTCATTAACCTTCTTGATGTGCTTTGAAACTAGATTTGGAGAACTAGCCATAAAATGTCTTTCTTCAGGATCCTTATCAAATGATGAACTAGCCTGGTTATCCTTTCTTCTAGGATCATCATCATCGTCATCGATTACAATCTTTTCCAAAATATTTTGATTACCATTGGAAATCACTTCAGAGTTCTTCAAATCCCTTATTGCTTCATCCTTATCAATTGGTGTAATTTGGTCATCTTCACCTTCTTCAAATTCACCAAAACTGTACAAGAGTGAATCATCTTGAAGGAAAGGTTTTAGATATCTATCATCATCCCATAGACGCTTAACGTCCTTGAAGTTTACTACTTCATGCAAATGATTTTGTAGATCTTGGTTGGACTTACACGTTAATCCAGAGTTCCAACTTCTGTTTTCTGCCACCTGGTAAAAAGCAGAAGAAACCATTGGTTGGTACTAAGAACATGTCAAAGTAAACTTCAAGTTTAGTGAAATTTGCTATAGTGCATATACGTACATTGCGCAATTTAAACACAATATTGAAAATGATCATCGTTAGAAGAAAACAAAAGAGATAGAGAAAGGATAGAAGCAATTAAGTCAAACATCTCCATGTAGTCAGTTACAAAAACCCAATCTAACTGTTTTCTCTTCCAATTTCTCATCAACCAAAAAGCAAGTAAAGAAGGGGGAGAAACTTGCATAGTCAGACACTAAATGTAAGAAATTGAACAAACGCCAAAACTCAAGCTAAACTATGCGCGGATAACGGACTAGCTTCCTTCGTTCAACACTGCTAGTATTGATAAGGGTCATTTCCTGTTTTGCTGAATCCCCGTTTCAATGGATACAGTGGTACACAACGAAAAACTAAAACCCAATTTTGGTACTTTGCCAGCTACACAGTACCCTAAGAAAGACCGAGAAAGCTTTCACTTTTTTCTCCATAAATTTCCCGACATTTCTCAGCCCCCAAACAGGGGAAAACACCAAAGCAATCTCAAACAGCAAGAAAAATACTAACCTGAGAGCGAATGAAGTTGATAAGCTTGAAGGAACCGTAGAAATCCAAGTTCAAAACTTTCCTAATGCCATGAAAATCGAAGTGGTGAGTTGCAGTGCAATGCTCGAACAAGGAATCGCACGAACCAAACTTGGAATCACAGAAGAGACAGAGAAAATCCGATTCTGGGTCTCCCTCTTCACCTTCCTCATCATCCCCATTCCAGTCGCCCCAGTCCTCCTGCGCTTCATCGTCATCATCTTCTTCAATCTCTTCTGCTATTGTGTAAGCTTCTTTTTGGTTAACGTTGGAAGCCATGAGTGATATAACGAAACACAGACAAGGAACTCTATTCTCCAGTTGCCTACTTGTTAAACCCTTTCATAAACCCTAATTGCTATATTGTAATTTTCTTTTTTTTAATTTCTTTGAAATTAAAGAACTTGGGCTTTTTTGGCCATATAAATAACTTGGGCTGATAGCTTCCATCTCTTAAATAAAAACTAAAATTGGGCTTAAAATTTTAGATTGGGTTAAATTTGGGCTTCGGCCTTGGACTGGGTTTCTGTCTACATGATCAAAAACAATTGGGTTTCAGGCTCTTGTCCATAAAGGATTGGCTGAAGATATATTTTGGAATTAATAAAAAAAGAAAGTGTTTTCTTTTTTTAAAAAAAAAGTTTAACACAGTTTATTTAATATTTTTGAATAAAAGGAAAACTTAGAAATAAGAGCACAATTTTTTTAAAAAAATAAGGTAATTGTTTCTTTCTATGAAAACATTTAAAGAATTTTTTCTTCTTCTATTTGTTTCAAAAATAATTACAAAAATTATCCAAACAAAACAAGATGTATATATGTAGAGATCACCACATTTGGTCACTATTTCTTTATATTCCAAGAATAATAATATAGTTAAGATCATTTTAATTTAATTAGTAGTTTTGAACATATGGTCAAGAAAGCTTGTTACTAATACTAGGAGTTTGACCGTAATTTAATTTGTAGCTAGTTCTACTACTCTGAAAAATAAATACACGAACCAATGTTATCAATTCAAACAAATCTATTTTTGTAGCCAAACAAACAATGTCATCATATTAAAAAGCACAATCCACTAAAAGGGGCACTTCAAAATAACTATAATCTACAAGAGACATTTCAAATCTTTGAGCTAATACTAACGAAAATTTAAGATCGCCTGAAAAAGAATTTAATCTCAGTGTGCAAAATTTTTCTTACTCTTACCATCAAAACCAAAAAAGTAACTATAAGATTTGAAGGCATCACCCAACCACCATATTAGAAAAGGTCTTAACTACTAAATATAACTTCAAAAGTTGCATGCAACACAGCTTCAAAGAAAAGCAGTCATTATCAGTTTGAATAAATGAGTGCAAAATTTCCCTCAAAAATAAATGAGTGCCAAATCATTCTTTTTAAAAGATACATGCTTAAGCAAAGATCTAGATGAATATATATTCTTCCAATCATATTCAATCACTTGCCGAAGACCATAACTTTAGAATCCCCTTCATGTCTTTCAACTTGAAGAGGCAAGCGCATCTCCATAAGCTAACTAGTTTTTCTTATAAAAGTCACATCAATCACCCACAAGCTTGATTTCAAGGCGTCCTTTTTTATCGCATTGACAATAACAATCCACTGAGCATCATCATTCATAATTGTCCATGGTCCTAATTTGGTACTCATAAAATCTGCAGCACACGGTTTCGGCACATACTGCAAAACATAAAGGTTAAGTCCATTAGTAAATGAACAAAGTTCTATTTATACTTAATTCATAGATTGATCCTTAAAAAACGAAAATTACCACTGCTCTTTCATAGATGGGATGAGGTTTTACTTCAGTGACAAATGATTCATAAAAAGTTGGAGTATACTTGGCTTCTTTATATTGTAAGCTTCCAGTATCTGTTGCATCATAGAAATGATGTGAATAAGAAGTGAATGTGTGTGAGTGTGTTCGAGACGAGCGTGTGTGTTTAGGCCTTTGTCTTCCTGACGTACAAAACAAAAAGAAGTAAGAATTTAGAACCTTTCTTTTTGTGCATAGCACTACAAGGAAATCTCTTAGTAGAAAACTTGTTCATTACAGTCACTTAAAGAAGTGTCTAGTAGTTCAGCACAACGTAGTATCCCTTCCCCGGTAACCACACCTTTCTTAAATTGTTTGTGAGATGATAAGATGCCAATTTTCTTCTTCTTCCCTCTTGTCATCTGCATTTAAATAAAAAGAAAAAAAAAACACTCTAAGTCCTGCATAATATTCACTGAAATGCAGCTTTTATGGTCACCAAAAAAAAGAAATGCAGCTTTTATATTTGTAAACTAAAATTGAGAACTCTTCTAGTGTACAATATGAAATGAAGCAGACATTCTATAGAAATCATAGTTGCTTGATTTTCTGTTCAAGCAATCTAGTTTTATTGGCTAATGGCTAGTACTGTAGTCAAAGAAAGAAAATGGAAAATGAAATAGAGGTAATGACTTCCTTGTAGGGAAAACTATCTATCAATCAAGGCCATCAATTAGTAGCAAAAGGTGTTATTGTGAAGAAGAAAATTTTAGTACCCTGACTCTAATTTTAAAATAAAAAAAAGTTGTGTGTCAAGTTCATATATTATTATATGATTAATGATACCCTTCATACTTACATTAAATAGCAAGTTATATGTGACAACTCTTACTTGAGAAGATGACAACTTTGGCCAGGAAATAAATACTATGAATTGAATAGAAATGTATAGAGAAGCATGCAAAACTCAATTGGAAACGNTATAGAAATCATAGTTGCTTCATTTTCTGTTCAAGCAATCTAGTTTTATTGGCTAATGGCTAGTACTGTAGTCAAAGAAAGAAAATGGAAAATGAAATAGAGGTAATGACTTCCTTGTAGGGAAAACTATCTATCAATCAAGGCCATCAATTAGTGGCAAAAGGTGTTATTGTGAAGAAGAAAATTTTAGTACCCCGACTCTAATTTTAAAATAAAAAAAAATTTGTGTGTCAAGTTCATATATTATTATATGATTAATGATACCCTTCATACTTACATTAAATAGCAAGTTATATGTGACAACTCTTACTTGAGAAGATGACAACTTTGGCCAGGAAATAAATACTATGAATTGAATAGAAATGTATAGAGAAGCATGCAAAACTCAATTGGAAACGTAATGCATTATGCAAAGCTAAACTGAAGTACTTTTAGGTCTATCTTGCAAAATAAAATGAAACAAAGAAAAGATATTTGCACAGGTGAGAAGTCCTTCATAAACTAAACCACATATAAGAAAATTGCAAAATTAAGGCTTTTGAGGTGTTTGGTACATTATAATAATTTCAGTTTTTGGTATCTTAGATTACATATGTTTAAGAAACAAAACTATGAGATCAATGTATATATTAACATCTTCTTGTTTAGTAGTATAACTAGAAGTGAATACATTCCTAAGGATGTGTATTGTGCATGTTTTGTTGAACTTAATTCACTTCTAGATTATTTTTGCAATGAGAGGCTACATGACTATGTTTGGAGCATAATTGGCAATTGACTGAGGAGGTAGGGTTATTGCCGTGTGTGGGTGAGGGAGAGGTGTTAGGGTTGGAGGGAGTGGGTAGAAGAGGTTTGGAGGTAGTGAAACATGTTTTGAATGGGAGAGTTTGATTTTTGGTGGTAACATTGGCTATAAAATGTGTGATGGGATTGTGAGTCTCAATTTTCTTACTGTAAGTTTCAAAATCAACTAACTTATCTCTTAATTCCATGAAGGTGATAGGGTTATTCTTAACTCTTATTGGGCCAAACATTTCTTTGAAATCTGAGCTTAGTCCATTTAAAACATGAATAACTAGGTTAAGATCATCAACAAGATGTGAGATAAAGGTAATTTCATTTGTTAGGTTTTTCATGGTTTGGAGATAAGTGGTGACAGGGAGGGAATCACGTGAGGTGGTGGAGAGTTTCTCTTTGAGGGACATGAACCGAGAACGAGATTGGTTGGCAAAGAAGGTTTGCAAGTGATCCCAAGCTTCTTTGGCTGTAGAAGTTTTGCCAAGAAGATTTAGAACCGCAGGCTCTAAAGAAGTTGTAATGGCATGAAGAAGGAGTTTATCTTGTCTAATCCATAGAGTATATTTAGGGTTAGGTAAGACAATGTCATCAGAAACAATGGTGGAGGAAGGACAAGGTTTAGTGCCATCAAGGAAGGACATGAGGGCATGCCCATGAAAGAGGGTATCCGCAAAGTTCCTCCATGATAGGTAGTTGGTATGGTTGAGTTTAATGGGAAGGTGGGCTAAGATGAAGGAAATGAGGGTGGTGCCAGGGTGATGAGCAGTAAGGAAGACTATAACAGGGGAAAAGGTTGAAGAGGATTCTAAGGTATTGGCCATGGGGAAGAAAAAAAATTGATGCTATTAAGCAATGAGCTCTGATACTATGTGGAAACACTAAAAGAATTACAGAAAAAGCACTATCTTATTAATGTTAACAAGTGTATAAATATATACACATTTACAATGAATGAAAGAATTCAAAAAGTACAAACCCTAGATTTCTAAGTAACAATAATTTGAATGTTCAAAACTTTAAACACTGTAACAACTACAGAGATTAAAAGAATTAGTTAGGATTATTCTCTTTAGCTCTTATTATGAAATGTGGGATTCCCTCACTTTTCTAGGGGATAAGTTTCTAGCTTTTGGGTGGTGTTGAATGAGAAGCGTTATCTTGGATTCTACTGCTGTAACTCATGCCAATGTACCAAATACCATAATTATGCATGTGTTAGATACATTGCAGTATAAATTATATAGTGTCCAAAATCAATTATGAGACAAAATGGTGGAAAGTTTGAAAAACTAAGAGGCAAAATTGATTTTGCCTCGAAAATCCGCAAAATCAAGGTTTTGGCTAGAACAGTTCAAAGTTGCTTCCTTGCAAAGTTTATTTTTAGATAACATATCCAAACATAAATTAGACTAAAATCCCAAAAAAATTAAGATTACACACGAAGTGAAGATTAAGTTAAAAAAAACAACAAACGGAAGGTGATCCTAGTTTAGCATTGAAAGCTTTATACTAAATTCAATTGATTTTATGTCATGTCATAACATACCCGAAGGTCGCCACAACACAGATAACAGACTTTTAAAAAATATTAGTTTTCAAAGAAAATTTGGAGTCACTACCAATTGTATTAAGAAAGCAGGAAACAATTGAAAAATCTCTTTTGAATTTAAAAAATGGTGTGCAAACTAGAAAGGGTTTGAGAATCAATTTGTGTGTGGAGAATGTGTTAGGCACCCCATAACACCCATATGAAAAATGATTATTTGAAATTAATTGTGTAAATATAATATGACAAAAAATGTACTTTATTTATTCCAAAAATAATAAGAGCGTTACAAATATATTTGACAAAAATAAAAAGGGATAATTTAAATGTGTAATGCATGATTACTATACCAAGACTTAAATCATTTCATCCCTTTCTTGCATAAAGCGCCTTTTAGGGTGGTGCTACCTTCACCTAAGTTGGATAAACAAAGTTATTCCATAAAGGAATCAGACTCAATTTATCCTCCCATGATAAGTGAAGAGACCTATAGATAATAAAGGACACAAATATACATCTTAAATGAGTGCAATGCATGAGTTTACAAATTATAGTATGTGAATTTAAAGGGTTACATAAAATAAAACAAAAGTAAAGTCCTCTTATCTTTAGCTCCACCTCGCTACAGGATCGAGCCTTCTAGCATGTCGTCATTTACAACCCAACTCACAAACATTATTGACCACAATTATCAAATGAACTCATAAGGCCAAGAAAAAAGTGTTAATTAAGGAAACATTTAAAAAATTATTCACGCATGGATACCAAAATAATCTACTAACAAACAAAGTAAAATGACACATAAAAATACTTTAAAACGATGCAAGACAAGGATATACAAAAAGAAATTAACACAATTCCTAATCAACCTTCAAAAATATCTCAGGGACAACAATAAAACACAAGAAAAATAGTCACAAAATAGTACTTAAAGTAGGCAAAACAATGTCAAAATGAATCTCATGACATAACAAAAAGCAGGGCAAACTTTAGACAAAAACTAGGATTGCATGCTAAGGAATTTTAATTTGAAATTTTTATATGACAAAGAAACATGTCTCTTGGTTCTAACAAGACATGAATAGCTTAAAATGGAGCTCTATAGCTTAAATTGGATACAAAAAATTGAATGCTGCCAGAGATAACTAACAACCTGACAATGACAAAAAATGGCCAATTTTAAATGAAAACTTGTAACAGGAAAAATTAAATTTGCTTTTGAAATTTTTACACATAGTAGCAAAATGTCTCTCAATTCGAACAAAGTAAGAATGACTCAAATTAGAGCTTTGTAGCTTCATCTAAAAAATAAAAATCAAGGGTTGCGAGAGAATACTCTCAGACATGAAATAGCAGAAAAATAATCAAATTTAAAGAAAAACTGGGAGCAGAGTAAAGATAATATAGCCATAAAATTTTTATACATAAGAGAAACATCATTTCTAGTTCTAACAAATTAAAAATAACTCAAATTGGAGCTCTATAGCTTTATTTAGAAAATAAAAACTGAGAATTGCCAAGAAAGACTAACAATTCCCTAAAATAGCAGAAAAATAATTACATTCAAATAAACACTAGTAGCAGGAAAAAAGAAATTTGGTTTTGAAATTTTTACATATAAGAGAAAAATGTCTCCTGGTTCTAACAAATCAAGAATTACTAAAATCGAAGTTCTGTAGCTCCATTTGTAAAATAAAAATCGAGGGTTGCCAGAGAATATTGACAAATTCGAAAATGTACAATCCACAACTAAAACAAGTATTNTTAGCAATCAAAAAAATAACTCAAAGTCCCAAAATTAAAATTATTTCTATATCAACATAAAAAATTGAACTTAAATTTAGGAATCCAACACCATAGGTATCCTAGAACCATAAGAATTAATCTTAAATTTCATCAAACTACGCTATGATTTAGAAATTCAGCATAATTATTCACACATAATAACAAATAGACAAATTAATCACCATGAATCAAAAATTCAACAGTAATTATAAAAGAATTAGAGTAAAAATTACCTTTGTAAAATAAATTTAATAAAGATTCAAACATTATTCTCTCTTTAATTAGTTCCCTTTCTTTCTCCTAAACTCTTCATTCTCTGTCTCTCTTCTCTCTTTTTTTTCTTCTCTCCTCTTTCTCTCACTTTGCTATCCCCTTGCTATTTTCTCTTTTAATTTTTTTCTTCTTTTTAAAATACTTATTTACTTAATGAATATAAAGTGCATAAATTTGGACCAAGAGGGAGTGATAAAAATTTATTCATTGCTCTCTCATTTGTTCTCCTAAATCTAGTAATGTAAAAATCTATTTACAAAATTTATTCTCTCTTTTCTTTTATTTATTTATTATTTACAAAAACCTAAATGCTAATAAATAGGCTAAATGAGCTAAATAAAAAATGGATTATATTAACAATAGATTAGACTAAGGTAGTAAAATTAGATTTTATTTTATTATAAAGGCCCAAATAAAAATATAGAAAGTAATAATAAAAAATTAAGAGCTCTTATCTTTTAAAAAATCATTATTTTTTTTAATGTCACAAAAAAAATTGGCATGTTATGAATGGGGCATATCCAAGCTTCAGCGATAATTAATCTCACATCAAACATATGAGAACCACCTTGTGAGTTGTGAGGAAAAAAAAAAAAATCGCTTTGTCTTACCACGATTGAGCTGCCGTTTTCTTAGTTTAAAACGGCAGTGCCAGAGTGGCAGAGTGATTAGCACATGTCCCAAAACTTCTAAACAAAGATTTTGGTCCCAAAACAAGTAATAGATTAATTCACAAAACTTAATTGGATCCAAATTTGGAGATGTAAGCTCGGATTTGCTACCTCCACTCCCCTCCTATCTATCTCACCTGCACTTTCGCTCAGCTCAGCAACTCAGTCTTCGCAAACTGACCCTTTCAATTTCTCTTCCAAAGTTTCAAATTTCGCATCCACTTCAGATGCCCATTTGACTTCTCTTGCCAAGTAAGCTTCCGTGTCTGAGTTTCATTCCCTGCATTTCAAAGATCCGTCCTTTTTCTCAATCTTGGCTCCTTTGATCAACTGGGTTTTACATTCTATCTAGAGATATTCTGGGTCTTGGTCATTTTGCTTTGAGCTTGTGTGCTGTCCTGTTTTGGTTTTGCAGGAAAGATTGTGGTATTCTCTATTTGCTTCCTGGGAAAGATTCGTGGCTCATAGATTAAATTGAACTCTTTGGCGTTTTAGTTGGCTGTTTTCGTTTTTCTTTTGTTTTTGATAAAATGCTGGAATAATCTGAAATGGGTCTTATGTGATCTCGTGGTTGATGTTTTCTTCTTCCTTCTTCGCCCAGATTGTTAGCCTGATAGTGATTCTTACTTGAAATGCCGTGCTGTAATTTTCCCGTGGGATGTGATTGGCATTTCTGAAGTGTTTTGTAGTCTATAATATTTTTTTTTTTTTATATCTCTGAATTTTAATTGTTCTCAACCTCTCATTCTGTAGAAATAGCTGAATTACCGAGGTTCATTGCTGCTTAATTTGCAATGGAAGAGTAAGTGTCTCTTTATCCCTTCTCTACTTATCAGATTTCTGATAACAAATTCTGGTATGCAAGGATGTCTGGATGTGCCTAACTTCACTTATGGTAATTTGATGAATTTCAGAGAAAGTGCCTTAGAGCTTCTACAACGGTACAGAAGGGACAGGAAAATACTTCTTGATTTTATACTTTCAGGTAGCTTAATCAAGAAAGTTGTAATGCCTCCTGGGGCGGTTACACTAGATGATGTGGATCTAGATCAAGTCAGTGTTGATTATGTCCTCAACTGCGCAAAAAAAGGTGGGTTGAATGTGGTCCTTTCCCTTGTTTTTCATTTGTAATTTCTTTTCAAATTTCTTTTCTTAATTTCATTCCTTTATGTAGGTGGAATGCTTGAACTTTCAGAAGCAATTAGAGATTATCACGATCACACTGTGTTACCCCAAATGGTATACCACATCTTGCACTTATTGATCTTTTCATTTATCTTTGTCAATTATGTATGCATGTCCATCTATGTACTTCAAGTTTTGTTTTATATATGATGTACAGCTTAGGGTTGTGCATTCTTCCATGAATTTCTACTTGTATACTCTAAAGTTCACACTGGTTATATTTAGCGGGCATTACTGCATTTTATCTTTCTGGGCATTTGCTGGCTGTTCTGCCCTTTGATACTATATGATTATGTTTCATCTTATTAATTCTTCTACTTATTATTTTTATTCATGCTTTTTGAGTTCTTTTTTTTTTTCCTCATTAAAAAATTATCTTTAATTGCTTGTAAGAATCATNCTACTTCTTATTTTTATTCATGCTTTTTGAGTTCTTTTTTTTTTCCTCATTAAAAAATTATCTTTAATTGCTTGTAAGAATCATGCCTCAACTTTAAATGTTTCTGCCTTGACCAGAGTGATGCAGGTTCAGTTGGTGAGTTTTATTTGGTCACTAGTCCTGAGTCTTCAGGTTCACCTCCCAAAAGGGCACCACCTCCTGTTCCTATATCCACTCCAACTCCTGTTTCTGTTCCCACAGCAACTCCAGTTTTTGCACCATCTCCAGTTGTGTCAACTATTTCAAGATCAGAGTCTTTTGACTCGACACAAGAAAAAGAGCTAACAATAGATGATATTGAAGATATTGAGGATGATGACAACCTCGAGGAGGTTGTGAATAGGACCAGAAGGACTCTAAATGATGCTTCTGATCTTGCAGTAAGATTGCCTTCTTTTTCAACAGGTGATTATTCTAGAGTATGTAGCAGTTAAGTAAGTATGTTGATGTTAAATAAATGACATATGTTGCCCCTCATGCAATGTAGCCTAGATATTAGATATGATTATCTGTTCAATGCTCAGAAGCTAGGGAAATAGTATTTTGATGTAAAATACAGGAAACATCATTGAATAGTGAGACATATCAAGAATAAAATCCTGACTTGATCAATAGTGTATGAGATCTTTTTGGTTATCACTCTTTCATGAGGTCACTATATGCTGATGGCTGAGTCATGGAGAAGCCATTGCCCAAGTGTAAACTTTTATAATTGAGGAGTATAGCTTTTCTGTGGTTTTCAATGGGTAAAGGACATCCCTTATAATTTTGCTTTGTTCTTACCTCGGTCACAAGCCAGGCCAACTTTTTGGAGTGTTCTACAAAAGCATTGATTTTAGATGTAGGGATACATTTGCCTCAAAGTTGGGTTTGTGCAATATAAATTATAACATAAAACTCTTGTTTTATTTTGTTTCTGTTGAATGGTAGAGAGAGTACATACATAGACTAAAGAATGAGGGAAATAAAAGGTTACACACCAAAGGGCTCCTGTTATATTAACATTACACCTAGGATTTATATAATGAGCAGTATTGTACCCTTGATACTTGTTAACAACATGCAAAAAATTTTGGGCACCACATGGCCTGTCCTCATTGGAATACGTGATGTTGTCCACTAACTGTCACTGGATTGACTAAACCACTTAGTTTTATATGAACTAAGGAACTTCCTTTTGAGCAAAGGTTGTCACCATATCCTAAGTCAAAAAGATGTCTCAAACTATGATTGATTTGTTTAACTATTTTTCACTACATTCAAATATTTCTTTACTGAAAATAGCAGTCCTGGTATGTTATGATGATTATGTACAAAACTATGAGGCATCCTTTGTTCCCCCAAAATTTGGATTTCCTGCTAAAAGTTGGTCAATTGACTATGTGATATTAATTCCCTGGGCAGGACTCTTTAGTGGTTTATACATTAAATTGGGAATGAATGGTTGAGCTGAAGATAATTTTATCTTTCTTATGGTGTTACTGCTTCTAGGCATCACAGATGATGACCTCCGTGAAACTGCATACGAAATCCTCTTGGCTTGTGCTGGAGCCACAGGGTATGTGTCTACAATTTGTTTTGCTTGAAAGCATAATTTTTTTTTTTCAAAAACTTGTGACAGATTTCTTTGAGGATTATATTTGTTTTCTATATATGCTTCTTTTTCAACAGGGGTCTGATTGTCCCATCAAAGGAAAAAAAGAAAGATAAAAGGTCCAGGCTGATGAGGAAGCTTGGGCGCAGTAAAAGTGAAAATGTTGTTTCCCAGTCTCAGAATGCTCCGGGATTGGTTGGTTTGCTGGAAACCATGCGTGTCCAAATGGAGGTATATAAGGGACTTTTCATGTCACGTTGAGTTGATTTTCTGCACCCCCTTTTGGCTAATTGTCAGTTCTGTCAGTTATGCATTCTTCCTTGTGTTGTATGGTGGCAGTTCTTCATTCAAACTGGATTGCACTTCTTTCTGTGCCTTTTATTGGACAGTCCTTCTTTTGCACCATAAAGTTGCGCAGTCCTTCTTTCAGTGGCTAATCTGAGGCACTTGCTTCTAAGAAACAAATAAACTTAAGTTCATTTTTAAATGATCTTATAAAAGTCCAATAGGTTACATTTTAAAAATCTGAAGAACTTCTCTGTACGTTTGAGATAATATGAGCAAGTTTAAAGTTGCTTTCCTAAAAAGTTGAAGGAATAAGAAACAGATGGATGACATTAGTTTTTAATCTATTATACTGGTTTATATGAATCTGAAAAAGAACAGGGAATCTCTGTTTCTGGTGGATATAGTTAGCAGTTGTCACTGAAGGTAATTAGGATGATAAAAGTCCATTCTGAAAGCAAAAATCATTTTCAGAAAAAAAATGCTGCACAGGACAAATTTTGTCTGAAGAAAGATTTTGCGTGATTGAATTCTTGAAATACCACCGGATTCTTGGTTGACTACCATAGTCGCTATATGGAGCAGTCAGAACTGTGATGTCTGACTGCTGAAACTTTAGTTGAACACAGGAATCTAATAATGTTGGTTAGTTTGTTTTGAAGCCTTGTGAAAGGTTTCATTTGATAAGTTTCAAATTATAAAATTCATCATCTTTTGTAAATGTTCTTTACCACATAATGTTATCAATTGCCTGATCCTAGATTTATGCTCAGTATTCTATCTGGGTTCCATTTTTGTTTTCATTATTCTGGACTCAGAAATGCACTCAGCTCACTATGTTTTAGAATTTATCTCTGCCAGTTTTCATGGATTCCCTACAGATGTATTATTTAAGATGGTTTTAGCATTCCTATTGCTATTAAGCTGGAATAAAAGTGCATACATTTGTAAGCTGTGTAAAGATATAATTTCTTGAGTTTGTGTTGGCTTACAATAGTTTCGTCCAATTCATATATGAATGCAGATATCTGAGTCCATGGATATTAGGACAAGACAAGGGCTGCTTAATGCTCTTGTGGGAAAAGTGGGGAAAAGGATGGATACCCTGTTGGTTCCTTTGGAGTTGCTTTGTTGTGTTTCACGCTCTGAATTTTCAGACAAGAAGGCATTTATACGGTGGCAAAAGAGGCAGGTTGGTGTAATCCTTGTTTTAGTTTATTCTCTGCTCCCTTTTCATCTTCTCTATTGGTTTGTGATTCTGTTCATGGAAAGATGGGAAAGCTAGTATCTAATAAATCTTGTATCCATGTTGGAAATTTTCAAATTTGTGTCAGTACAGTTAAAATTGTTGGAGGAGGGGCTTGTCAATTACCCTGCTGTTGGCTTTGGGGAATCTGGGCGCAAGACAAATGAATTGAGGATTCTTTTGGCAAAGATTGAGGAATCTGAGGTGCGAGGTTTTCCATTCACATGCTTTGTTACTGCATGTTTCTTTGCATTAGGCCATAAGAACTGGCTTACCTTTGTGTTCTTTCTGATTGGTTGTGGGCAACATGCTGCTACTGACTATGTTAGATTTATTCCATTCTTTTATTTGCAATTTAGTTCCTCCCATCTTCAGCTGGTGAACTTCAACGGACAGAATGTTTGCGATCTCTGAGGGAAATTGCCATTCCACTTGCTGAGAGGCCTGCTCGAGGTGACTTAACTGGTGAAATATGCCACTGGGCAGATGGTTACCACCTTAATGTCAGACTGTATGAGAAATTACTTTTAAGTGTATTTGACATGCTAGATGAGGGAAAGTTGACAGAGGTTGGTCTGATGTTCTTTTAATGATTATGATTGCATGATAATTTGACCCATTACATCTATTAATATAAGCTTCCCAGATGTTCATTTGTTCAAATTTGAAATAAAGAGGAAATGCTGGTTGTTATAGAATATGCCTTTAATTGCAATCTACAGCTAGAGTAATAATTGAAGAGAAATTGTAATTTGAGAAATTGCTTGGGAAGATAGAAGGGATATTTTTCCGGTTTTCTGAATTCTTTGAATTGTATCATCGGTGGTTCATTGTATTTGCAGGAAGTGGAAGAACTTCTTGAGCTTTTGAAGTCAACCTGGCGAGTTTTAGGGATCACAGAGACAATCCATCACACCTGCTATGCATGGGTTTTATTTCGACAGGTACAGCCATCGCATTTTTTTTTTCTCTTAACTTTAGTTTTCAAGAACCACTGCCAAAATTATTATAGTTGGAGTTATCTACTGTATTGCTGCTGATTGCGTCAACTTACTTGTAATCACAATAAAAATAAAAGATAAGCGGACTGGACAATGGCTTTTCTAGGACTAGTCACCCGTTGCCATTGTGAGATCTCGGTTCTCTTTGTCTGTCTCTTTGATGCTTCAGTTTGCATGGACTACATCCATTCAAATTCTCGGTTCCACCCAATTGTGCCTTTCCAAAACCAAACCTCATTTAAGATAAAATAACCCATGGCCTAAGTTTCTTTTATTGACTTCATTAAGTCAAGACAAAAGATAGTCTTTAATTTAATGCACTAATATTGCAGATTAGGGAACACATTTAATAATATAGATTAAGGTCATTTTGTAAAAGTTCCACTAAATGAGATATGCCAACATGCTATTTAGCTTAATTGTCTTTGCTGTTTGGCCATTCTTAAATATTTCTTTTTTGATGTGATTATTATATTTCTTTTAGTAGTATGTTTTTAATTATTAGACCTTCCGCATTTACACTCGTAATTGATATTTACTGTTAAGTAATTTATTGTGGTTTTATGTTCATAGTATGTTATCACAAGTGAGCAAGGAATTTTGCTACATGCAATTGAGCAATTAAAGAAAATACCACTAATGGAACAAAGAGGCCAACAGGAGAGGTTACACTTGAAAAGCATGCGTTCCAAAGTTGAAGGCGAACGGGATATGTCTTTCTTACAGTCTTTCTTAACGCCAATTCAGAGGTGGGCTGACAAGCAGCTTGGAGATTACCATCTGAACTTCAATGAGGTTTGTTAAACTGTTACAAGATTAGCATGCTCAGATATGTTTTTATATATCTTTTTCCTAATTGTTGTGAGATTCCTACTGGAAGATTGTACTTTGTGCTTTCTCCCGACCACTGAAGAAATTATTTTATGACTGCTGTAAGGTACCTATTGGAAAATTGTTCGTCAGTTTTTTTATTTTTTGTTTGTTTGATAAAAGTTTTCTTTTTTGTCAAATTTAACCGTTGGGAGAGACAAGATACTATGGGCACGTAAGGGTGATGCTGCTGTTATATGTTAGTAAAGATAATTTTGTAGATCTGAAATACATTGAGAGAGAATGTCCTTGTTACATGAGAGAATGGATTAATTTGCTGAGAAGGAAGGCTGATGAGATGGTAAATATGAAACAATTGCAGTAGAATGTAAATAGAAAGACTCATGTACATTAGTTCATTTATTTATATGAATTAGTTTAGAAAATCTAATGTGTTTAAAGAGTATCTATATTTCAATTTGAATAATTAGAAATTAAGTGCTATGACAAAGAGCTTTCAATGGGAGAAGTACAAAAACTATAACCAAAAATGATAGTTGAATTGATATGTATGCCTACATTTCTGAAAGGACTTAATAGGATGTTTCTCGAGGAAGAATTGGGGAGTTCTTGTGATTGGATTTGTCATGGACGTTGAGACAATGTAAAATTTGATTCTTGTTTCTTCTTTTGCATATTTGTATATATATATATATATATAGCCACTTTATTGTGATATGATTTTTTGTCATGCCCCTCAAATTTCTATTTAGCAATGGTTCGGATATACCTTGTAGGTGTCAGCGACAATGGAAAAGGTTGTAGCAGTTGCAATGATTACTAGGAGGCTCCTACTGGAAGAACCAGAAACTGTATGTGTAACTCAATGTGATTACATCTTTGCATATAATTACTTATATTCAGAAAATAATGATAGTAGAACTATAGATTTCTTCTGGTGACTTTTCCGAAATTACACACGACACTGTTAATACTTATTAATTACTTTGTTTTCTGGTCATGTCATAATATATTATTATTTAATTGTTGGAAGTTCCCTGTACCTATTTTTGTGCAGACACTGCAATCCATCCCTGTTAGTGATCGTGATCAGATAGAGTTATATATATCATCATCAATTAAGAATGCCTTTACAAGGGTGAGTGTTCTGGTTGATTATGGTAATTTTTGATAATATAGTTTATGTTGTGAAGGTATTCAAATATATTTAAGGTGTAACATGTCCTCCTTTCCTTCGGCATTGGAATCCTGACTTGTTATTCTAGTCCTATCTTCCTCTTGAGTCTTGACTTGACACATTTTCATCTGCATTGTTATTGATCATACATGTTTGAGTTTTGAGTAAAGTTTTAGACGTGACTGGTCATTTCTTCACTTTTGGATGAAGTTTGGCTGGAGCTCTAAATATGAATAATCTAGCCGAGACTTGTTGGGAAACTGGAATTGAGCATGGAAGACATGCTTGAAATGATTTTCTGCCTAATCAAAAGTTCATGGAAACATTTACATTTACAGTATAGAAGAAGGATTCCCACCCTCCACCACACCCCCCTGCCCCAATTTTCTTTGCGATTTTTAAGGAATCACTTTTACTTTCTGCAGACATTGTTAACTGTTGAAAGATTAGATATGTCGCATGGGCATCCTTTGGGATTGCTTGCAGAAGAACTCAAGAAGCTTCTAAAAAAAGACTCAGTAATGTTCATGCCTGTTTTATCTCAGAGGCATCCCCAAGCAAACATTGTGTCTGCATCATTAGTTCACAAACTATATGGCAACAAATTGGTGAGCATATGTTTTGATTGGTTGATATTTATTTTCCTGATGACAGTTTGGAACATATCTTTTAAATGATGAAAAATTAATTGGTGATCTTGTTCTCAGAAACCTTTTCTGGATGGCGCTGAACATCTGTCTGAGGATGTCATTTCTGTATTCCCTGCAGCTGAAAGTCTTGAGCAGTTTATAATGGCACTTATTACCTCTGTATGTGAGGAAGAGAATGCAGAGATCTTCTGCAAGAAACTGAATCAATACCAGGTTAGGTAGTTGGGTCTTATTGAATTCCTGAACTCCACCTTGTAAGAACTCCATCTGGTCTGGCTGGAATTGATGCAAGTAATTTTATTTTATTGGATTTCTGTAAACTGTGTTTTGGACTGTTTGTGCAATTAAAACTTTCAGAGTATAAAGTTCATTTCCTCTTTTCTTTTTATCAACAAGTAAGCTTATTTCATGAGCCAAAAGAAGAAAAAAGAAAACCTATTTTCTGCAATGTAGATGCTCCTCCCAATCTCTTTTCATTTTCTGTGCATAAAAGCAGCTATCAACTAGGGAAAAGTAATGGAAGAAAGATAAAGTGATTTCCTACTTATTTTATTAATCTGATTGATCCAGTTGTGTTGCAATCACTTGTATAAAATGATGTTGTTCACATGTTCCATATACCCTCTTTTGCTAATCAGAAAAGATGGGCTTTCTTTTGTGTGTGTTTGTATCAGTCATGATATGTAGATAACTACGTCTTGGAGATGACAATTTCTGTGTTTATTGGGGAAGATCTAGTCTGCATGTCATTCAGTTTCAGTTTGGTTGTTGATATATATCTCTTATGGTTTTACATTTGGCCAGTCATTGATATGTTTGGCATTATAGCCTTCAGCACTTATCCTCATTTTCATCTTTACTTGTTTTAATTTTTTTTTTCCTTGTCCTTCTTATGTTGTCATAGATTGAATTGAAATCTGGAACATTGGTGTTGCGATGGGTCAATTCACAACTTGGAAGAATTTTAGGTTGGGTAGAACGGGCTATACAACAAGAGGTAAACTCTAACATGAACATAATTTTATTCCTGTTAAATACTGGCCGTTTTGAATTATTTTTCTCTGTGGCTTGCTCAAATACTTATAATTTTCTTGATGATTATTTTCATTGTTCAGTTTTAGCACTTGTTTGCCTAGCTAGTGCTTCTATGTTTCTACTCCTCTTTCTTAGAGGGTTCTGTGGAGAAGGTGCATTATGTAGTAATATCTACTTTTATACAAAATTTTAATAATGGATCAGGTCCTGTTGGCGTGTTCACTGAATCTTTTTACTTAGTTAAAAAGTTATTCTTTGTTCTTTTTCTCCTCTTCTGAATAATTCCTTCTTTTATCTAAAAAGAAATGAAAAACAATATTGCTTCTTGGATGTCATTTGTTCTTCTTCATTTTTTTTTTTCAAAAACTTTGTTGGCTAAAAGGATGTCATACCTTTTGAATTTATCAAATCTAATGGTGTCTTGATGTTCTAGATGAAAGAGGAAATAAGACATGGTAGTACCGGAAGATTGAATAGTAAAACTGTTACTTTTGGAGTGTCAATTTTATTAATTTTAAACTAGCCTCTAAGGGTTTTATATCATACTTTTATTTTCAAACAAGATATGTTTTATGACCTGGTTATAGCATTTTGTGTTGTGACATCTAGATTTTTAAGGAACTCCTATCCAACTGATTTTAATTTGAAGTACTGTCATACTTTTATGTATCTGGAAAAGAAAAAGAAATGTGCCTATAAAAGAAATTATTTCAGATTATACCATGGAATGTGCTTCTGTGTTCAAGTCTCTTGGTGGAACTTTGTGACATTGTACATACATCCAAGATTTTTTATGCCAAACCAAAGCATATTCTTCCAGCATCTTTTTGCATTTCTACTTTTGTCAGCAAGACTAGAATGGAAATTTGTACTGGAAATTGGAGGGAGGGATACCTCACATGGGGGCATTGAAGAAAATATAATCCCATTGTGCTTTTGCTTACATATTACTGTCATAAAGCATCCTAATGGTTGGGGGCATAAACTGTGTCATATGTCAAGTTACAATTAGAAAGAAGTTTCCTGCATCTTGTCAGCTTCTTACATTATCTACTTTGTTGACCTGGTATAGTATTTACTTTTTGATCTTGGAAAATAGAAAAATTCCCCTATCCTGCTAGTTTGGAAGTAAATCATGTCTGAAAGAATCACTTTGCCTGAAAGCTTAAGCTATCCCTTAGGAGTCAAAGAATAACTTTTATATCCCGAAGACACCTTCTTACTTGGATGGTGGACAATGCACAAACCCACTATGGGCTTGTGACGAAATTTAATTATATAAGTGTTAAAATTATATTGTAAGAATAGGATGGGTCAGCTAACATCCTCCAGATCCGCTTAGGCAATCTAGATCACTTGTTCATTTAGTGGTTCATTGCTTCAATTGACACACATGCACACACACACAGACAACATTTAATATTAAGTAATTAAGAATAATTTTGCATCTTGTTAACAAATTTGAATATGAATATTAAAATATTTTTATTTAACATTAGCATAAATACATTAGTGGTAGAAGATTCTATATTGCTGTTGACTCGTGCATCTTATCAATGTAATATTTTCCCTTTTGACATGAGTTAAATTCATATATTGGTTCCTCTTTTCTTTTGTTGAGCTTTATCACTGTGCACATCTTAATATTTTTTATCAATATATTTTCACAGCGTTGGGAACCAATATCTCCTCAACAGCGGCATGCAAGTTCTATTGTGGAGGTTTACAGGATTGTGGAGGAGGTAACAGTGTAGAAATTCTTTTGGCTGTTGTTGTATGGGCTTTACTATTTTGAGGGGGACATGTCAACATGTGAAAGATTTTTTGTCTGATTATTGTTTTGAAGCAGATGCCACTTTTTCATTGGCTTTTTGCAAATGTAGTGGTTGAATATTTGCTTCTATACCTTAAAACATTTAGAGGAGGGATGTTCTTAGATCAGAAACTTCCTCTAAGTTTTAGTTTTAAAATTGCTTCAGTAGATTTGTTGCATGGTTTTCGGTCTACTCTCTTTGATATCATTGGAGTTTGTTGGAATCCCGGAAGTTATGGGATTGAATCAGGATTGACAATCAAGGAGAATGATTGACTTTCCATATATAGCTCATTTAATAGGATAGCTGTAAATCCCTTAGATTAAGCTGTATTTATTTGTAATTTCCTAGATTAGGCTATTTCTGATTTTGAGGGATTGATTGGCTGTATCAAATCCCTATAAATTCACAGCTCCTTCACCATTTAGGTAAGGAAGCCAATACAGAATTTCTACATGGTATCAGAGCACCGATCCATGAACATGGAGAATTCTGAAAAAACAACCTCTGAAGTTGTATCCTCCATGGCAAACCCTTCGGTGAGTGAGAGTTCCTCCCTTATGAGCTCCTCACTTATCATCACCAACCACAAGTTAGATGGTAAAAA
>QAOA01001521.1:70429-86197 GCA_003255065.1 Cercis canadensis
TTTTTTAGAAGGGGAGGTCCAAGATGTGTTGAAATCTTCACTGATGCAGATTGGGCAGGTTCTGTCATTGATAGGCGCTCAACCTCAGGGTATTGCACTTACATGTGGGGCAACCTTGTAACTTGGAGAAGCAAGAAACAATCTGTGGTTGCTCGAAGTACTGCTGAGGCTGAATATAGGGCCTTGGCTCATGGTGTATGTGAAGGTATTTGGCTAAAACGCATGTTAAGAGAGCTTCGGGTTCCTAGTTATATGCCTATAAAGCTCTACTGTGACAACAAAGCTGCTGTGAGTATTGCTCACAATCCTGTCCATCATGATAGAACTAAGCATGTGGAGATAGACAGACACTTCATCAAAGAAAAGATAGACAATGGTACTATTAATCTACGGTACCTGCCCACAGCACAACAAGTTGCAGATGTGCTTACCAAGAGTCTTCCTAAGCCTCGGTTTAATGCACTATCAAGCAAGCTGGGCATGATTAATATCTATGCCTCAGCTTGAGGGGGAGTGTTGGAATCCCGGAAGTTATGGGATTGAATCAGGATTGACAATCAAGGAGAATGATTGACTTTCCATATATAGCTCATTTAATAGGATAGCTGTAAATCCCTTAGATTAAGCTGTATTTATTTGTAATTTCCTAGATTAGGCTATTTCTGATTTTGAGGGATTGATTGGCTGTATCAAATCCCTATAAATTCACAGCTCCTTCACCATTTAGGTAAGGAAGCCAATACAGAATTTCTACAGAGTTTGTAACACTTCTTTCTTTTATCATGCTTTGTCATATGTTCAGTTGAATATGAGTGTCCCCTCAAGCCTCTATACAGGGCTAGAAGGGAAGTTTGGTTCAACCTCTTTCCCATAGTAGAATTGTCTTTCTTTTCTTTTAAATCTTTCTGTCTCCAAGCAAACTATTTTATTTATACTACTTGATACAGTATGCCCAGCTACCTGCTGCAAATTCAATTGATTTTTATTTTCTTGGGTGCAGACGGTTGATCAATTTTTTGCGCTCAATGTTCCAATGAGGTCTACAGAATTAAATAGCTTGTTTCGTGGCATTGATAATGCTCTTCAAGTGTATGCAAATCATGTTGTTGATGGGTTGGGTGAGTGGTCACTACATATATATATATATTCTTGATTGACTGATCACTCTATAATTTAATTATATAATTAGGCACCTGCTTCCATAAACATCTGAACTTTTTTTTCACAAGAGGGATCCAGATATTTGCTCTTAAGTTATCATAACTATCACTAATTTCAAGTACATTTTACTTTTCACTTATGCTACCATAACTACCCTTGATTTCAACTATATTTCATTTATGGTAGTTGATTGATGCAAGCCAATGGTGAAATAACTTCTTTACTCAGTCTTGACTTGCGCATGATGATCATACAATGGCTGGAAGTCTTACACAATTCTGAAATTTTCAATAGTGTGTGGAAACTTTTGGTATGCAAATTGAAAGCATAAAGCTACTTGATAAGTCATAGTCACTCATACTCCTAACATGCTATCAAGCTGATGTGGGGAAGTACTTGTTTGATGCGTCCATAAACTTAGTGATTATATTCTAAGATTTTCTTCACTCCGATATCAGTGTATCACCTAGATCCTTAAATGTTGTCAGTTGCTCAACTATAATATAAGATGATATCATCTTTAACTTCAATTTGTAAACTGTCCTCTGGTAAGAGTCATGCATATTTTGCAGATACCATAGTTTTACTTCAAATTCCTTTTTATAAATCTTTACATATTTGTATGAACCCTGAAGTGTTCTTTTAATTACACAGCAAGCAAAGAGGACTTGATGCCACCGGTCCCTATTCTCACTCGATACAAAAAGGAAGCCGGAATAAAGGCTTTTGTTAAGAAGGAACTATTTGACCCTAAGGTGCCTGATGAGACAAGGCCCAGAGAAATTAGTGTCCAAACAACTCCAACACTCTGTGTTCAATTAAATACTTTATATGTGAGTTCATTTAAACTTGTTACATATCTAGATTATTTTCGCCATTTTTTGTTGGTTGTCAAGTTATTTCTTTTCTTTTTGTTATCATTTTAAAAATCTGTTTTTTGTCAGTGTATATTTGAATTTTGGCATGTATTGGGTGAAGGGTGTTTTTATTTCTCTCTCTTATTTTTTTGGCCTTTATCCTTTATCAAATTATGTTTAAATTTTTGATATACAATTTATTAAGACATGCTGTCTTTAATAGCAAAATATGCAGTTGCATGGAATAGAAAAGTCTCCTGGTCCTTTCTAATAATAGTTCATTGATTTATGCTCGTCTAGAATTACATTCAAGTTGTTAAATCTTAAAGAGATTATATAAGCACATAAGATAAAAATATTTTCAAGATGTTGTTGCTGGTGATCCAACTATGGAGCATTTAGAATACTAGTTGATCCAACTATGATAAACAGTTATTTAAGGAGACCAACCTTATAGTTTTTACTGCTTTTGCTGAAGATCATAAAATGAAAATCCTTTCAAATAGGGATTATAAGCTAAGTGGTAGAGTTGGTCACAAAAAATATCTGTTGTTGATGTCCGACAGCCTTTGGATTCATGATCAGGCTTACCTATAATAGGTGTTTAATATTTTTTCTATAAAAATAAAAGTTGATTAGATAATTGTCTTAAGGAATTAGGATTTGAGCTCATATGGTTTGAACTGATGGTTTTTGTTTGGTGAAAATTTGAGCTATACTTGAAGATGGTTTGATTTTTGAGAGTAGCAAAAGTCTGAGAAATTAAGGAGGTTAAGGTTGGTATATGGTGAATGAAAGGAGTGGGATCCTGGACTTGAAGAGAACCTCCCCTTGCCCCCTACCCCCTTGTCCTTAAAAGAAAAGGAAAGAGAAAATGGGAACATTTTAGTTTGGAATGTATTTTGGTTGACAGACTGAGGAAGTTTCTGTTCCTAAACCCTTTATGCTTAAAATATCAAGATTCAGTTGTAAGCTATTACATTTAGCAATTAATCTGATGTGATTATCAAAATCCTTTTATGTATTAATATATATTTTAGATACTTGTCTCAATCTTGGTGCAGAGTATGCTAAATATTCTTCCATTCCTTCATTTCCATTTAGGTTTTTGGCATCTATAGTATGGAATTAGTCAAATAATTACAAACTTATAATAATGTTTTTCTTAATGTATTTATCTTTATTTTAAGCTTTATACTATGTTTATTTTTCTATCCTCAATTAACCTTTCATATATCCTAGTAAAAGCTTGAATTTGTTAGTTAGCCTGAATGTGGTTTTGAGGACTGGAGGACTTAAAAAAACAAAGATTCTAATAAACTATGACACCTTTGAGTTATATACAGCTCATAAATAAGAGTGATGTGATTCATAATAATGCTTAAAAAAATCTACCAAATTTTTTTGACGAAAAGTTGGCATAAATTGGTTCATTTATATTTGTGTGGGTCAGTTTAAGGACAATATCTCACATGGAAAAAAAAAAATAGTTTTAATCCTTTTTACAAGGTGTAAAGTTTTTTTAAGATGTTAGATTAAAGTTTTAGTGGGGTCTTATAAAGTTTTAATGGTCAAGTTAAACTTAAATGCTGCCAAGAGTATATAGGTGTAAAGGTGGTGTCAAAAAAAGATGTGAATGTATCACTAACTTTCTTAATGATTCCAAACATTGTCAACTCTTCGAGATGTCAAATTTGGTTATAGTGTTTGTTTGGGGTTGCATTGTCAACCCCAAATTGCCATTTCAATGCAAGACATAAGACAATTTGGGGCCTCTTGATTTTTTTTGGCCTTGGGGAGCCAAATTTGGCAGATGTTAGTTACGACATGTAACTAAAAAAGGTACATGATTCAACCAACACAACTTGAAAGAAGAACCATAATTGTTTATCAATTTGTAAAAAGTATGTCAAATCAATCTTTAAAAGATACACACCAGTCATTTGTGAAAGAACATAACTTCTAGAATCCTCCTTGTCTTGCTTATCAACTTGAAAAGGCATGCATCTCCATAAGTTAACTGAATTTTTCTCATAGAAATCATGGCAATTACCTAGAAGCTTGATGTTAGTGTGTCGTTTTGAATTGCTGCAACATTTAACTTTCC
Organism: Cercis canadensis; assembly: GCA_003255065.1. Lineage (NCBI taxonomy): Eukaryota > Viridiplantae > Streptophyta > Magnoliopsida > Fabales > Fabaceae > Cercis > Cercis canadensis. The sequence continues at coordinate 74,555 of QAOA01001521.1, forward strand.
ATTGGGTACCTCTATCCATCACAATTGTCCATAATCCTAATCTAGTCTGTATATAATTTTTAGAAAATAGTAGTGGCACAAACTAAAGAGATGGCAAATTGAGTCTATTAGTAAATGAATGAAAATTTGTGTTTAATTATACTCTATGTCCCTATAATTTGATGTAGTTTTCAATTGTGTCTTTACACTTTATTTCTCCATATAATCGAGTCCTTATAGTTTCTATTTTTGTAATCATACCACTTTGTTGTTTTAACATTGCTAGTTAAGTGCTGATGTGGTAGACGAATTACCCACATGACCATTAGATTATCATAGTTGGTACTATTTTTGCCCATGGGTAAAAGAGTGCCAACTTGAATAATTTTTTGGCACGTGTGCAATCCATATGCCACATCAGCAAGTGGTGGTAGAGATTTAAATAAAAAAACTTAAAACTATAAGGACCAGAAGTGTAAGGACACAATTGAAAATTGGGTTAAACTATAAGGGCCTAGAGTTTAATAAAAATAAATTTTCATTCATTTACTAATGGACTCAATCTTCATCTCTGCAGTATGTGGCACAACCATTCTCTTAAAATTATGTGTACCAGATTAGGATTGTGTACAATTGTGATGGATAATGGTACCGAATGGAAAGTTAAATGTTAATGCAATCCAAAACGATGCATTGAGATCAAGCTTCTAGAAACTTGGAACGATTTCTATGAGAAAAATCAGTTAACCTCTGGAGATGCATGCTTTTCAAGTTGATAAACAAGAGAAAGATGATTCTAGAGGTTATTTTCTTTCACAAATGATTGATGTGTGTATTAAAGATTGATTTGGCATGCTTTTTACAAATTGGTAAAAAGTTATTTGTTTTTCTTTGAAGCTGTGTTGGTTGAATTATGTACCATTTTAATTGATATTTTGTAATTAACACATGCCAAATTTGGTGTACCTAGCAAGTAAAGAGGCCCCAAATTGGTGCCTCTTGATTCTTTTACATTAGGATGGAAAGTTTGGGGTTCGCAATGCAACCCTAAACAAGCACTATAACCAAATCCTGCACCTTGAATGATTTGGCTATAATTAGAGTCATGGGGTTGAGTAGTGATACATTTGCAATTTTTTTAATATCTTAACACCTGTGCCATTGGCAACATCTAAGTTTAATTGGGTCCATTGAAACTTTGTAGGACTCCACTAAAACTTTTATCCAATACCTTAAAATACTTGTACATATTAAACCTTTTAATCTAAACACTATAAATTTGGACTGATTTATGCCACATTTTTAGTGAAAAGAATTCGTTGATTTTCTCTTCCCCATTAGGAATAACATCACCCTTTCATATGCCAATTGTATGTATCAACTTGAACGTGCCACTGTTCATTAGAATGTTTATTTTATAGGCTCCAGCCCTCGGAACCACATTTTCTAGGTTAGTCCAAACTGTGGTTTTGGATAGTTGTGTACGGAAAATAAACACAGTATATTGCTTTAAATAAAGATACATTTTAAAAAATTGTTTATATATATTTGTATTTTGTAATAGTTGACTGGTCACATATTACGATAGCAAAAAATTATAAAAAAAAAAAGTATATAGTTGATTAAAAAAATTGTCTGTGAGAACAGGATTTGCATTCATATGGTTTGAACTGATGGTTTTTTTGTTTAGGGAAATTTGAGCTATGCTTGAAGATAGTTTGAATTTTGGAAGTGGTAAAAGTCCAAGAAATTGAGGAGGTCAGATCCATGACCTGAAGAGAACATGCCCCCACCCCCCCTTCTTCTGCCCCTCCTCAAACCCTGCCCCCCTCCCCCTCAGAAGAGGCAAGAGAAAGTGGGAAGAAACATTTTAATTTGAAATCTTGCTGCATTAAACATTTTATTGAAATGTATTTTGTTGATGCCAGATGGACTGAGGAAGTTTCTGTTCGTAAACCATTTATGCTTCTAATGATCAAGATTCAGTTGTAACATATTAAATGAGCAATTCATGTGATGTGATTATCAAGATTCTTTCTGCATTAATATTTATTTATTTAGATACTTTTCTCTACCTTGGTGCAGAGTGTGCAGGATATTGTTTCATTCTTTCATTACCATCTAGATTTCAGTTGATTAAACTGTTTTTTTTTTTTTTTCCATCTGCNATTAAACTGTTTTTTTTTTTCCCATCTGCAGTATGCGATTAGTCATCTGAATAAGTTGGAAGATAGCATTCGGGAGCGATGGACAAGTAAAATGTCCCATGAAAAACTCATAAGTACGTAGCTGAGCATATTATCTTAGTATCAGTTCTTGGTGCTTACATGATCTATTTGAAACCATTCCAAAATCTAGTGCAAATGTCTTTTAAACAGGGAAAATATAAAAACGAGAGGGCGGGGGGAGGACGGTTTTTTTTTTTTTTTTTGGGGGAGGGGTAAGAGAAGAAGAAGAAACTAATCTACAAGAAAGTGAAAATTTGATTCTGCTTACCTATTTTGCTAGGTAGAATTAGTAATCATGTCAATTCTTATGAACAATGAGCGGGTTGTTTTCTAAAGGCATATCTGTAATAAAGTACTTTCTATCTATCTTTCTGATAAAATTTCTTCTATCATTACTAAAAAGTAATAAATTACTTTCTATGTGAGATATGATTCAACTTATCTATGTTGTCATGGTTTTGCTCTAAAATATTGATGTGGTCAAGATTATGGATAACAAATTTGTTATTCTGTTCTGACATTTAGTTCCATATGTTTCGTCTCTTTCTATATTGCTTTCCCTAGATTTACTACTTAGATTATTGTCAATAATTTTTTTTTTAAAAATAATATGAGTACTGAAAATATTTTCATGTTTATGCTTCTTATACAATCCTTTTTTCTATAGAGAAATCCATAGAGAAGTCCAAAAGTTTCACACAGAAGGATATATGTGACGGAAGTAGAAAAGTTATAAATGCAGCTATGGACCGCATTTGTGAGTACACTGGTGAGAGTTCGAGACCTCATCTCTTTCATTTGAAAGTCAAACTTTTGTTTGATCATTGCATTGGTAAAGTTATTTTCTACTTGCAGGAACTAAAATCATCTTCTGGGATCTGAGGGAGCCATTCATAGACAACTTATATAAGTCCAGTGTTGCAGTTACTAGAATGGAAGCACTAATCGAGCCTCTGGATGTGGTAATATTCATCTCCATGGAAAGATGTGTTCTTACTCTTTGGATAGTATTTTCTAGATAGCTTTAGTTTGCAAATTCAGCTATGTGTGAAATAATATAATGCCAAAAGAGAAGCCAGATCTTGCATGAAATTTCTTATTCAGCTACACTCCCTGTGTCTTGGTCTGATGACATTTAGATTTAGACTTAGGTATAAACATTGTTGAATTTCATCCATTGGCTCATTTATTTTTCTCTGTTGGGAGGCTCATTACTTCAACTAGTCCCCATGTTCTTCGAATGGATCTCTTAGTTGTTAAAAACATGTGGAAAAGAAGATTTGAAAACCTGTATTCAAATTGATCTAAGTGCTTCCTTTCTTCCCTGGGTTAGAAGTATCAGGTATTGATAAAAGATTGAATATGAAGGAGTACATTCGTTATTAAAATGTGATTGGAAATAAATATAAAACGTAATCATCATAGTGGTTCAGAAGTCTTGGGCTTATAACTATTGCTTGTATGAATTTCCTACTCAACCTAATGCACCTGATTTTGGTGGCTCCTTTGGTTTTATGAATTGTGTTTGTGTAATATCTAACCTTAGCGCTGCTCAACGTGTTATGTTGCGTTGGTCTGAAACTTTGTAACTTGTACTCAATTGATCTTGTGATTTTCTCTTTTTCACTTACTGTAGCAACTTAATCAACTTTGTGATATCATTGTGGAGCCTCTCAGGGATCGCATTGTGACAAGTCTCCTTCAGGCATCATTGGTCGGTATCTTAGTCGTGCTTTTGACAAATTCATTACTAGTTTTATGATTTTAACAATTTCCCCATTGCCAGGATGGCTTACTCCGTGTGATCTTAGATGGGGGTCCATCAAGAATTTTCTTCCCCAGTGATGCTAAATTATTAGAAGAGGATCTGGAGTGCCTAAAGGTATCTTACTCTAGCCATTTCAGTGCCAAAAGGAAACACAAGTTATATTTTGCAGTAGGCCAATCAGAACTTTGAATTTTTTATTGCAGCTTTGTTTTCTTAAAAATTCAAACTGAATGAGCTAATTGTTCAAACTTCAAAGATCAGTGAGTTGTTAAGCTTGACGTGTCAATCAAGTAAAGGATTTTTCCTTTTTAATTTTGAAAACTTTATTTACAATAAAGTAACATACACCATTGACAGAAGTAGACTACTGATAATAAAAATCCAGAAAAGTTTTCTTAATCCATCTGCCGTTTGTTTAAAATAAAAATTTCACAAAAAGAGAAAAATATTTACAACAAAAGGTGGATTCCCATAAAATCTATACACACACAATTTCTTTTCTCTCTTTTTCAACTTTACTGTGGATGCATGTTGCAGGAGTTCTTTATATCTGGAGGAGATGGGCTTCCTCGAGGTGTTGTCGAAAACCAGGTAGCACGGGTTCGGCATGTGATAAAGTTGCATGGCCATGAGGTTAGTTCAGCAGCTTCTTTGTCTGCATAAATACACTGGCAAGCAGTATAAATGAGAGACTGGAAGGCATTGAATATTTGGACTTGTTCTTATTGTCACATTCATGATTATATTTACATTCTCTCTGGTGTGGATTTGCTCACCATGCAATTTGTTGCAATGATTAGTTGTAGAAAATCTGCTCCCTTGTTAATCCTTCCTTAGATATATTCTATAATCTTTGTTCTTTTGCAGACTCGGGAGTTAATTGAGGACTTGAAATCTGCTAGTGGCCTGGAAATGCGAGGTGGCAAAAGCAAACTAGGAACTGATTCCAAAACTCTATTAAGAATATTATGTCATAGAAGCGATTCAGAAGCCTCTCAATTTCTAAAGAAACAATTCAAGATACCCAAGTCTTCTGCTTAGGGTAATGTGTACAACAAAAGGAAAGCAGGAAAATTTTCCATTTGGCTAACTTTCTGTGTGAATATTCATTGCTTCCATTTTCTCAACTCTTTCTGTATTCTGAAATAGTTCTTGTGTAGCATAATTCAATTTCCTTCTAGGTGCCAGAAATGTTTTGTATTTAACTACAATGTTGTTATTGATCCTCATTTGTAAAATTTTCTCCATGGAAATACTGTAAGAAATTAAATAGTGAAGCAGCAATTCTTTTATAAAGAAAAATTCGAACTGTCTTTTTTCAAGGTTGCATTAGGATCATGTTTCTGGGCTTTTTAACTTAGTTGTGAAAGCTAAGTCTTAAATTCTATTGAGATCGAGTGAGATTTTGGGAGGAAATATGTTATCACTTATTGTACAGTCTCCAATTGACAAAAAGAGAATTGTGAGAGCAGCTTATTAAAATGAATTGTCCATTAAAATGATATTTCCCTAAACACTAGAAATTTATTTACTCTCAAAGTACTTCAACTCCCTAAACATAGCAGTTTGTAATTTTTTTAATCCCACCAAAATTTTAGTTGGGCTTAATTAAACCTTTTTGAGAAAATTATTCTCACGTTTAAAAGCTTTTTTTTTTTTAAAAAAAAAAAAGGGCAGTTGAATGCTAAATGAAATAGAGTTTTAAGTAAGTGTTTGTCATGTGAGATAAAATGACTACAATATCTTTTTGTATTATGTGATTATTTTATTTATAAATATAATTATTTTATTCATATTTAAATATGAAATCACATATTGNTCAAATATTTTTTTTTTCCAAAAAAATTACATTTTTTACATAATAATAATATGTATCACAGAATAATTACTTAGTATTGAAAGATATTTTGATCATTTTCTCTCTTTAGCATGCATTTGTGTTAAAGTTCATTTTATTTCGCATTCAAATATTTTTTTTTTTCCAAAAAAATTACATTTTTTACATAATAATAATATGTATCACAGAATAATTACTTAGTATTGAAAGATATTTTGATCATTTTCTCTCTTTAGCATGCATTTGTGTTAAAGTTCATTTTATTCGCATTCAAATATTTTTTTTTTCCAGTTTGAGGAGAATAAAATCAAATTTTTTTATATGATCTTTTTATATATATATAGCACATTGTATTCTTTATTATTTATTTTCCTCCAAATTTTCAAACAAAAATGCTAATGTTTAGTCTTGTGAGCTCAACCCCACCGCAGTTTCATAAAGGAGAGCTATCTACCGTCCATCGTCATCAACAACTGTCTCTCTTCTTTGACTTTTTTTTTTACCGCAGTCAATTCGTTGTCAAACACGTCATCAAGCTCCTTCTAGTTTGTATTCCAAAAAAAGAAGTGGATTCCCACAGCAGAAGGGCCAAGCTTGTTCTCTACTTCTCTGTGTACTCTGGTCTCCAACTCCAATGGCGTCTGGCGGAGGCAGCTCGGGGGTAGAATGGCACGTTCGCCCGCCTAACCCTAAGAACCCAATCGTATTCTTCGACGTCACCATCGGTAACATTCCTGCTGGTAGAATCAAGATGGAGCTCTTCGCCGATATTGCCCCTAAAACCGCCGAAAATTTCAGGTACTTTTGTTTTTGTTTTTTCTATACTGGGTTCTTGTTATTGTGTTTGTTTTCACAGAAAGTGGAAAGAAAGATGAATTTTTTTTATTGTTTTGAATAAGTGAGCTGTTACATGAGACCTTCAAAATGGAAACTGTGATTACGATTTTTCAAACTGTGAAAGTTTTCTTTTTTTAGAAAGCTCATGGAATGACCTACATCATTATTTCTGAAGGGAAATTTTTTGCATAGTGTTTGCTCGTGGAAGCTACTTTTAAGTTTTTGTGTGCTTTAATCTATTTTGTTATCTGTGTTCTTTGTATTATTATTTTTGCTGGGTATTTGTTGTCTGTGTTTGTGACTGCATAGCTCATCCTCCCTTCTGGCAATTTCCTTCCAATTGATTGATTTTGCTTCTTTTATTTGGCAGGCAGTTCTGCACAGGAGAGTACAGGTAGGAAAACAATCTCTGACATTTGCTATAATTGTGTGTGCGTGTTATTTATTTACTTCGGGGGGAGCCTGGGAAGGTTCATGTAAGTCCTGGTGAGGTGTTTTGCATTGCTTTTGATGCTGTCATTTTTCTCATAGGCTGTTTGTTTTGATAGAAATGGTTCCCAAAAGAAGCCTAAAGTTGATTTTGGTTGTCAAGATGATGATGATAATTGTAGGTCAATGTTGGTGATGTGAAAGAAGTCGAAGCAAATTAAATATGAAATATATTTATCTTGTTTCTGTTGTCTGTTCAATTTAACATTTTTAATGCATATTGATCTTTTCGTAAGAAATTGTTATTCATATTATTGGTCAGTGACTATGATCTTTTATGAGTTTATTTTCCCATTTCTCTTCCTCATTTAAGTGGGTTGAGTGTTATTTCATACTACTAATATTAATTTCTGAATTCAGGCATGTGGGCATGGTTTAGAATCCCATATTCTTGGTAAGACAGGTTAACCACTACGCTCATGATCTGATTGAAATTGCAGGAAAGCTGGACTGCCTGTTGGTTACAAAGGCTGCCAATTTCATAGGGTGATTAAGGAGTTTATGATTCAGGCTGGTGATTTTGTAAAGGTAGTGTCCTGATCAGATCAACTCAGACTTTATCTAATTTTAACGTATACTATGTAAGAGCAAGGGCAATTGGGCATGTGTTTTAACATATGTGTGCGTGTGAAGAATGGAACTTCCATTCATAAAATAAGCAGCCTACTTATGTGGCTTGCCTGCGTGGCCTAATTAAGAAACAGTTAGTTTGAAAATCTTAAAGAATAACATCTTTTCATGAAAGCATGGAAACATCAATATCTAAAAGCTTGGATTTTGATTTGACCTATATATTTATGTGAATTTTGTATGAATAGAAGTATCCCTATTTACCATGAATATTGCTTTCAGTATAAATTTGAACTAGGAATAAAGCACTTCATTTTAAATGAAAATAAAGTTAGACATGCAATAAAACCCACAAATAGCTTTCTTACTTTACTTTATTTGAGTGGCTAAGTCCTTTGTTCTTAGTAGTTAGCTGTGGGATGAAATCATCCCAACGAGTTCTAACTTAATTTGAATCAACTGTAATCACAACTCTAATGCCTAACCCCATATATCCTCACTTGAGAGCATAGAATGCTCCATTTGGATTTGCTGTTTCCTCTTTCACATTTAGGATTATCTCCTTCTGTCCTTCACTACATCTTCTGCAGGTGTATCCTTCCCTGTAACTTTTATCTGTAAATGCTTGGCTTGTCTATAATCCGTCTTCCTTCCAAATCATTTTGCTCTTTTCATTTGCATTTTTGTATCTTGAAATTGTATGTCATCAAATCATCATGTTTGATTCTTTAGTTGAAGCAACTCCTACCTTCATTTATGTTTCTGGAAACTCATTCATGTTCAATTTCACATTGTCTATGAACTATTGTTTCTCTGCAGCAATAAATCTTTTCTATTTTTTTTGTAAGGGGTTATGTTTACTTTTATTTAGGATTGCAACTGAATGAGATATGCTTTGGGATTTCCCTATTATAAATGCTTTTGATGTATAGTAAACTAGTAACTTTTATTCCGTGCCAGTGCTATTTGTCTAATACCTATATTAATCCATATACTAAAACCCAGTTGGTGGTTCCAAATTTGCTCCTCTTTCATAATTTATAGGATTTGTACTCCTTGAGTATGTATTAATAATGAAATAGAAATGATACTTGTTTTGTTGTGAAATACTCACTAATAAGTTCTTGTTTTTCAGGGTGATGGTAGTGGCTGTGTTTCCATCTATGGACACAAGTTTGACGATGAAAATTTCATTGCCAAACACACTGGCCCTGGTCTTTTGTCATTGGTGGGTATTGACATATCAACTGGCATATCTTTTGGGGTTACTATAATCTTGCTTCCTGTGTGTTTTGAAACAGTATTCTATCTTTTTTCTGTTGCTGAGTCGAGGATGCCATCAATTGTAAAACTAAATTATGCTTTTACTCCTTTTGGGATGTAATTAACTGGTCAAACTTTATCTTCTCACTCGTTTAGACAGAAGTAATGGTTATTAGTATCTCAAGCAGCCTTCTGGTGTCTTCTTTTGGGAGTTCAAAGATTAATTGTAAATCTTGTGTGTTTTGTTTTCATTTAAAAGGGAAGTGCATGAAGTATATGATAAGTTTCTACCTCTTTGTTTGTGTGCCGTGTTACTTGCTTTGCATGAAGATCAGGCTGCCTTGAGACTTGCTTAGAGTTAGATCTATTTGAAAGCATACTTTTAATGCCAGAGTTGGCCAATAAGAATATGAAGACTGGACAGATTTGAACAGTATATTGGAAAATGAATTTGGTGGAAGTGCCAAGTGCCAACTCCTCCATTGGTTGAGATCAGTGGAGAAAATGGATCTTTTCAGTCATCAACATAACATGCTGTCACTGTTTCTTATTCCTAGTACTGGGGTTTTAACAAAATGGTGAAAGGGCAGAAGCTGTAAATTAATGTATGGGGCTAAGCAAAGTGAGACATTTTCCTTGAGTGCCATTTAATCGATGGAAGATTCTGTCCCTTCTTGCAATACTTACTATGAACCTGAATTTTCTATTGAGTGTGAAAGACGTGTTTATCATATGTTTATGGCTTGGTAATAAACATTCAATTGTTTGGATAAATTTCTTCACAACTGATATACTGTTGATAATAAATTTCTATGAGAGCTTTAGAAATCTTACCTGGAATTTAGTTTCATAATATTAAGAATTCCTGAACCCTGTTCATCTATTGTGCAGGCAAACAGTGGACAGAATACAAATGGTTGTCAGGTAAATTAACAACAGTCGGTTCCCTTCCTCTTCCCCTTTCTCTCCTCTCTGCCCTCAGAATGTCAAATTGGCAAAGCTTCTTTTTTTACTGATTAATTTCTGTTTTCTTGTCTGCAGTTCTTTATCACCTGCGCAAAATGTGACTGGCTTGACAACAAGCATGTTGTTTTTGGGGTATGTTATAAAATCTTGTTTCTGTTCGTTGCATATTATTCTTCAAACAGTATGCAAGTTCTGCGGTTGTTTCCTATGATGTTTGGGTCTCTATGCCATCAAGTTAAGATGCTGGTGGTTTAGTAGCAAGACGGATCACACATGGGAAGTGAAAATGATATCTTCTTAAACCTTAGAATGAACAGACTGAAAAGACTATAAATTTCAGCACATGCAATTCCAGACGAAGCATAAGTCACAGAAGTTGACGTTTCCTTAGAGGAGTCATTCCTTTGTTTAGTGCCTCTCGTACCGTACTGCATTGTCATTATAAATTCACTTGCCTTTAGAATTCCTTCTTAAACAAGTAGCCTTGTCTGAAAAGTTATTAACATTTTTCTCCTCAAAAAATCATATATTCTGGGCATTTACCTATCTTCTGTTATTTTTATGCAGAGAGTGCTTGGAGATGGTCTTTTGGTTGTCAGAAAGATTGAGAATGTGACTACTGGACCCAATAACCGGCCTAAATTGCCTTGCGTCATTGTCGAGTGCGGTGAAATGTAAATCTTTACCTCCTTGACCGATTTAACAAACTAATTGATAGCAATAGCGACTGTTAATTTTATACATATGTCAGATTTCTTATATGTCCGAAATCTTCTTTACTGGGTTTTGTTGACATGATTTATGAAAGTAGAAACGTTTGTTATAGAGATTTTTTATAAGACTGGATAATTTTATTGCACAAGACAATTAAATTGCATAGCTAGCTATCTGCACAGTCCTGCTACAAGATAGTGAAATGATCTTCCTGTGATGCACTAACATTTTGATCCAAAATGAACTGATGATCATAATCTTTTCCTCACTGACAGTTCTTAAATTTTGGGGATAGCAGGAAAGGTAGAGAGACAGATATCTCAAGGTTGGAACTGAAAATGAAAATGAAAAGAAGGGGGAGAGAGAATGAAAATGAGTGATAATAAGTCTAGATAGTGTCTTATGTTAATTTTCTGTCTTCCTTTTTTTTTTTTTCATTCTTATCAAGCATGGCTTACAGTCTCGGGTTGGATGAGGGAATTGCTTACAAAGATAGGTTTTTCAAACTAGGTAAAGGATTTCATACACAAATCAGCTACATAGCACAGTTCTCATTGTGTTTGATGATTGAAAGGGTTGATAAATAGTTTTTATACTACCTCATTTTCATATAAAAATGAAAATGCTCAATTTTGTTTCCAGCCCGAGCACCTTAAATTTAATAAATTATTTTGTTGATAAACAATTAAACATCAACTTTTTCCCGTTGCTAATGAGTTTTTTCATTTTTCAATAGGCACTTTCTTTTAATTTCTTTAACAATTATAAATTATTTGGTTTCACCAAAAAAAAAAAATTACAAATTATTTGGTGAAAACGTGTTAACATAAAGTGGATAGAAAATGGACCAATATGAAATTATCATTTTAAATTTCTCAAAGAAGTTATTAACAACAAAATTAAAATTTAAGAGAACAATTTCTCCAAAAACTAAAATTGAAGTTGTAAAATGCATTCTTTTTATATATATATATATATATATATATATATAT
>QAOA01001521.1:86252-154238 GCA_003255065.1 Cercis canadensis
AAAAAAAAAAAAAAAAAAAAAAAAAAAAAAAAAAAAAAAAAAAAAAAAAAAAAAAAAAAAAAAAGAAGCTCATATCCTCACGGTATGATCAGTGATCACTAGTTCACTACATTAGAAAAAAGAACTTATATTTCGTAATTATTATGGGAAAAGAAAAAAGGAAATTCCATGTGGCTCCACATCCGTGTTATACACACGAAACCTGAAACCACATTCCAAACGACGTCGTCTGTGTCCTGTTCCGCACAGTTTCAAGTCCTTCCCACTGCATAGGAGCTCATCGGCTTCTGATACCATTCGGAGGAAGAAAGGAGTAGCTTACAGTGTCGCTGGGCATAACGAGTTGACTCGGTGAGTTGCGTATAAGGGGAAATGGCATCGGTGCTTCAGAACGTGAAGGTACTTCCGAACTCAGCGAGTTTGGAGGAAGCAAGGAAACGAGTCTTCGATTTCTTCAGGACCGCTTGCAGATCCTTACCCGCAGTCATGGAAATCTACAACATACACGACGTCGCCACTGTCTCTCAGCTTCGCTCCACCGTCGCCGCTGAGATCCGCAAGAACTCTCACGTCTCCGACCCCAAGGTTCCCACTTTTTTTCTCACTTTTCCGATCAAAAAATTAGATTTTTCATTGATTTTGCTCCCTCCCCTTCATTCTTTATCAATAATTAGGGATTTTTTTTTTGGTTCTGGGCTTTTTCAAGGACCAAGGGTTTTGTATGTAAAATAAATATGAATTCATTTTCTTACGGGGAAGCTAAAGGCAATAACTTGTGATGTTGGGGAAAGTCAAATTGAATTAATTTTTTCATTTATGTATTTGTTTTGGAGATTTTGTTTGCGAAATTAACTTGGGTAGAGCTTGGAAGAGCTAGAAATTCAGTATTTCTCTCAGAACAGTGTTTTGGGTATATATTGTCAAACGCATTGTTGAGAGGTTGTTATTTGTTCAGCATCAGCTGAGTGATTAATGACAAGGAAGTTTCTTATACAATTCATATTGCAAAAACAAATTTCTTGCACCTTCATCGCCACGCTTTAAGCAATTTGGTTCTCTTTGAAAGATAAGTCATAAACTTAATGTGCTTTCTGGAATTTATTCCCTTTATTGATGCAATGGTGTAGATATTCGTGTACAGAGAAGCCCAAATTTAATTGATTTTTCTCAATTTGTATCTTTTCTTTTATGCTTCAATTCGTTATAGTCATAATCTGTCTGCTTCTGCTTGATGCTTGCATAAAATAAAGTTTTACTTCTTACCATTTGGAAAGTAGACCTGTTACTTGACTCTCTGAAACTGACGTAGGTTTTCTTACTTGTAAGCTTTGATCATTTCAGTTCCTAGTAGGACAACATGAATGATTGTTCCTGTTGTAGCTAATGGATAGGTGAAAAATATTTGGGGGGAAAACGGGAGAAAAAACAAAACAAAAAAAGAGAGAGGAGGGGGGTGGGGGGTGGAGAATGTACTTTGGAATGCTAGTTTGAGGTTTTAGATGACGGAAGATGTATGTCATCTTCACAGAAACCTCCTGCTTTTATCATTTCTGTTTCTTTTCAATAACATTTCATTCTTGGAAGCAAGAGTCTATTTGTTTTTCCATTTTGACTCATGTATGGGTTTGCACATTGGTATTCCATCATTGTCCCCAGACTATTAGCTCAAACGTTAGGGTTATTATCTTATTGCTAATGAATTGCAGGTTACTGTATAAATTTTATCACTTCTCTTGGCCTTTAGATTACATAAAGAATCTTATGAGATTTATTTTCCTTTCTTAGCTTCCTATTGGCCATCTAGGAAACGGCTATAGTAGATGACTAGTCTGTATAAGTTTAAAAAGCAAGTGAGCATGAAGATGAAATCAACTACTTCTGTCACTGGAAAAGCTTGATGGAGCTTTAGGTTACATTCTCCTATTGGATGAGGGTATGTGCCTTTTAGTAGTTGTCAAATAAAGATTGCTGTCCTCTCTATGAAAGAAAACATCTTCCATGTTCTGTTATCCCAGATACAATTTCAATCTGTTTTCATATCTTGAAGACTGGAACCACTGCTGTTGTTGAATTACAGCCTTCTTTTTCAGGGAAAATGTGGATTTAAACATTTTTAGGTTTTACCAACCTAGATATTGGTGATGGGTAATCGAGACATGGCTCATTTGATTGGTATAGATAGAATATCATGAGGCACGTGACCATCTGATCTGATTGCAATTTCTCAACCTTCAAGAAGGGTAGAGAGAGGGAGAGAGTTTATGGGTTTAAAATTTTCTATATCTTTGACAAAAGATATTTTTGCCAATCTGTAATATAATAATGAGGAATCAAGTTTTGTGAAACTTTTGGTGTTACTTGTTGGCGACAAGTGGATAAGTCAATCAAGAACACTATGTTTTTGAAATCAATGTTGTAGTGCATAGGTGTGTGCTTTATCATAAGATCAAATGCATGTGAGTGGTGTATTTTGATTTCCTGAGAAATAGGAATATGTCAAAGTCAATCATTTGTTACTGTTTCCTCTTCTTGTGAATCTATAGCCTTAACTTTCATGTCATGCAGGATTTTCCAATATAATATGTATCAAATCAAATTTTTTCATATTTGGTTTCTAAATCTCTTTTATAGTTATTTGTTTGCATCATTTTCTAGAATGTCTCAGTCACAGCTAGGGGTAATCTGAAAACCTGTCTGGTTTTATCTTTAACCCCTTCCCAGAGCAAAATTTCCAAGCATGAACTCATGATTTCTGTGCAGTATCTTATAGTACTCTTGCTAATATGGTTGAGTGCATCATGAATCTCTCAATGCATCAAGGCGAGTTATACACTTAAAGAAAGTTTTTATGAATATAACATAAAAACTTTGGTAAAAATGTTAATAATTTAAGCTCTGGAAATTTTCATTATTGCTGATGTTTTCAAGATATTCAGGTGATTGATATGCTGCTCTTCAAGGCTTTTGAAGAGCTGAGTAACGTTGTTAACCATTCAAAGCAGAGGCATCATATCGTTGGTCAGTATGTGATTGGTCGACAAGGGGGAGGGGCTGGGCAGGAATTGGGAACTAAAGACCAGCACATGTCAAATTTTCTCAAAAATTTCTACAAGAGCAACTACTTTTAAAGTTTGTTCTGGTGTTCATCCCTTTGCTCAAATAAAGAATTATCTGAAACTGTTGTATGAAGCTGTTGCATAAAAATACTACCATTGGTTTGGATATCACTTGGTTTCAAATCAAATTATTGTTTTCATGAATCCTTGCTTAATTCAAGAAAGTGTTTATCTTTTTGTTAATGGTAGTGTAGGAAACTAAAATTATTATGTATCTTTTCATGTTCAATCTGTTGAAAGAAAACAAATGTTACACACTTGTGCAAGTGCAGTTCTCTTACAAACCAGTCTTACATGTCTCTGGTTGGGAGTTTTCTGCACTCTTGTGCAAGTAGACCATGAAGCTGCAAGACATTGTCTCAAATCCCAACACTGAACTGATATTACTAACTTAAGAGAGAATTGCAACTTGGTTCCATCGTTCCGATAAACAATCACAATAATGATGTGAATTACTGCATCAAAATATGAGCGTCATTAGAGGCTGTAGTAAATTTCTCTTTTTCTTTTTTGTCTTCTTTTCCAAGTTTCTTTCTTTATAAATTTTTTGGTTTCTTTGGTTTTCTTTAGTTACATTTTAAGGTTAATTATTTGTAGTATGGATATTAATAAATATGCATTCTCAACATAATTGAGTAAGGTGAATTAAACACTTGAATACTGTAGCAACAAGGTAAAAAAAAAAAAAGTGAATTAAACGCAACTCTCACCCCCATGGGGCTACATGAGCCACTGGTCCTTGCTTCCGAATCCTTGAGCCACGTGACTGCATCAAACAAATTTGTACTGAGTAGAGCACTTTGAAGTTTGAAGTATATTAGATACTGCAACCAATTATAGAATATGTGGACAGAGTGAGAAAATGAAGTTCCAAGCTGCACACTTAAATGAAGAGAAAAATTGAGGACTAACTTCCTCACATTTTCAGATAGCACTAACATAGCATAGGTGAAAAGGCATTCAATTTGAATTATAACTGTAATTCTGTATTTGAGCAATATTTTCTCATCATTCGAGAATTTTGGTACCTATAAGCTCTTTCCTTTTATGCTTAAAAACAAAGCATAAAGGTGAAGAAGTGTTGAAGTTAAAGCCTTATCTCCATGATTCTGATTAGCAATTCTATGTAGTAATCTTAGTCAGTTGGATTCCATGTGAAATCAGGCGAAAGAAGCCTTCATAACAGAACCTTAACAGAACATTAATGGTAGCTTTACCTATAAAAATACCAATAAGTAAACACTACATTTCTTCCATTCTCACTTGTTTTGCACAGTTTACCTTCCCAACAGAGCATTTCCTTGATCAATGTTACATTCATGGAACCTTAAGGCAAAATAGGGGGGAAAAGTTTCACTTATTCACCACAGCTAGGGTAAATCTCTGATGCCAGCAACAGAAGGAATGAACACAGGATAAATGAGTCTGAATGACACAGGTAAGGAAACAAGAAACTCAATAATTTTCTTGCAAAACACTAAGCTCTGTCAATTCAGTTTGATGGGAAAACTATGGCACTTGAACCAACCATTCTGGTACTTTGGTATGAGAAAAACAAAAGAGAGCCTTCGGTTAAAATTACAAGGGACAATATTATTAGTAATAACAAATTACATACTGCTTGTGACCAATTCCATTTCTAGACTATGTGACAAAGAAACACTAATATCAGTAATACACAGACTACAACACAAGAAAATCTTTTTAAGAGTAAGAACTATGATGATGATGACCAAGTATTGCTGGTGCCTGATACATGAAAATCAATTTGACACCAGGACTTTTTTTCCACCCATCAATCTCTTGGGCGGGCCAGCCAGAGGGAACTGAGAGCGCGCAGCCGAGAGAAATAATCATGTATTGCAAGGAGTGCACGAGCTGATTGGCGAGTTGTCAATATCCGGTGCATTTGTTGCAGCGTTTGCTGCCGCAGATTGTCAGCCTTACAATAATAAACACCACATAAATAAGTAGAGTAAGTAATACTTTAAGAGGGCAGTTTCTTGTCAATTATATCCCATAAAAATCTTACATTAAGCTACCACTACAGATGTCACAGCTAGTTATTCTAATGCAGAAAGGTTCAAATAGTTTATAGTTCAAAATCTAATGTTTCCGGGAAGGAGAGCATTTCTATTTGATACACATGAGTAAGAAAATTTACCTGTCGAATAAAACCCTCAAGTGTCCCTAGCTTACCCATGGCCATAGCCATTTGACCCATGTAGTTTGCCACATTCCCCGATGAACCAGATGAACCAAGAGATCCACTGGACAATGTCTCAGCTAGAGACTGTTGCAATGCTTCCATGCCCTGAGATAATGCATCTTCTGCCTGTTGGGAGGATTGCTGCAAGTTGGTAATACCCACCAGCTGCTGCTCAGTGAGAGGTTCCAATTGATTTACAAGGAGCTGCAACCAAATCCATGGCACTCGAGTCAAAGGAAAGTAGACTATAAAATGAATTTAGATCTCAGAAATACTTATTATGTCACCAAAACTCTTAACAATTATGGGAAACATGTTTTTAAGTTTAAGAGAAACATATGAAGCATGTATATGCATTTTCATGTGGAAATTGAGGATGAAGCATTTTAAGAAGGAATTTATACGTATGGACAACTCCAAAGATGATTAACATAATTTAAGTTAAAAACTTAACAGAATTGAGAAAAGTATGCATGTTCATTGAATTTCAGAGAGAAAAATGGAACCCCAGATTCTAGGGAAACAAAAGAGAAAACTGCATTTCTTCCTTGATTTATTTTATACGATTTCACCTTTTTCTCATCAGTTGCTTGTGGAGATCAACATCAGGTTCCAAGTATATTTAAAACCTTCATAAGCTAGCAACTTGTTCTTGACCAGTCACAACAAGCAGCTCTCCCAATTCCCAAGACTAAGTTCACAGAAACTAAGAAGCAAGATCACATCAAATTCTCATCGTTATATACCCTACTCACATGCTTAAATCCAAGTTTAAGATATTTTATGCTTCAGACCAGAGACAGCTCCAACATAAATTATAATACATAAAAACTTATATATATAAGTCAGCCTTAAGCATTAAGAATGAAGAGTGAGAGAAGCCTGAAGGAGATATGGTAAGTGCAGATAAAGGCAAGGTCTTCTTTGGGTTCCAGTATGACGGACATCAGGGTCAACAGAATTTAAAATCACACCAAAAAGTGGATCATTAGGAGCCAAAATTATATTTTGCAAATGACTGGGTGAGAAGGTAAGCATCCGGACACCTGTGGAATTTGTGATTTCCCCGCTCCACCTTACTCCTATACCCGTTAGGATACCCTTCCTGAACATAATGGAAACAAGAAAAACAAACCCAACACGGTTTTATGTGTAGGCCAGGGATTTTCTTTCAAACTAAATGGACTACAGATTCCACTTCTGAAATTATTAATGAAAATACATGAAAGTAAATAAGGGCTAAGAATCTGGAGAGACATTGAGCAATTATGTAGTCACATGGAATACTCTCATGTCATTAGTTTACATGCTTCATTAACCAGCAATATGAAGCATGTCTAATTACAACAAGCCAACCCAGAATATGTAAATAATTACTCCTCTTTTATTGAACTCTCAGGCAAAAATAAATAGCACAAACCATATAATGAACCAAAGGACATAGAAAGTTTTACCCTTTCTTTTCCCAGATAAAACTACTAATGCACCATGATAACCATAAAAAGAAATACAAAAAGAGAATCTCTTAGTCAGAATAAGCTGACCTTGAGAAGTTCAGATGAACGAAAACCACCAAGCCACAGAAAACACCTCTCAGCAGGTGTTTTCCACATGCCAGACAACAGATGGAAAACATCAGCCTTAGCTGCAGTGCCCTTCAGCCGAAAAATCTCATCATAATGAGCCAATATACCATCAACAATCATGCGAAGTTCTGTATCACTTGCATGAGAATTTACAGCTGCTCTTAGCTCATTCATTTGTCGATTCTGCTCTTCCAGCCACCTTGCATATTCTACATCAAATGCCATAGCCCCTGCAAAACAATGTAGTGAAGAAGGGAAGCTTATGAGAACACATGGGAAGCTAAATCTGTTCCTCCAAATAACTTGTCACAACATAACAGACTACTATTTCCTTAGAAATATATCTATATTCAAACTTGAAGAAGGAATAACACATTGAAGAAAAAATAATACCATTTCCACTCATTGAATGTGCTTGATCACCTGAGCTTGATATGAATATTCCCTAAAGAAAAGGAACAAGAGATTTTGGTTCCATTATATATGACTGGCAAAGAAATTGTGTTATACAAATGAAGAATGGAGAGAAAGAACAGATTGCCGAGGAATCATAATTACAAGGAATAACTAACTAGTTTCACCTGCTGCCTCGCTCGCTGAAGCTCTTGCTCTAGTTGTGTCAACTTCAAACGACTACTTTCCAACTGTTGGACATAGGCCTACAGGGAAAAATCACAGATGTATTTCATAAATAAGGTAGGGACTATATTCCATATGTACAGTAGCATATACATCAGTACAAGCACCCCAGAAATAGTCTGAAAAATCCTGTTAAAATGTTCCACCCATGCATAAAATTCTGCTAAGCATAGAGGTAAGATATGACTGATCCTCGGAATGAAAATAATGGGCCTTTAGCTACAGGGAAAAAAAAAGAAAAAAAACATCAAAACAGGAAAATGACACACACCGCCACATAATGTTTTTCTCATCTCCAACTTAAGCTACTAAACATACAGACAGGGCAGGGCTGATATTATTATACTAGAGCTAAATCAGACTTCCAGTGCACTGTCAAGCTGACCCTCAGACCAAAACAGATCATCCAAATGGTTACACTCACATAGATGATGATTTTTTTTTATTAAGATAAATACTCCATATGCCAACTAAAAATCAACTCCATTTTTTGAGCTATGATGATATGGTAGCTATATTTATAAAAAGAAAAACAAATCTAGAATCTACACACTTGGGAAAACAAATTTAGATAACAAAAAGAGATATAGCAAATATAATTCCTACTTTCTTTCTCAACCGGCTTTTTCTTGCAGCCTCACGATTCTGGGCAAGCCTGCGAAGTGTCTGCAATAATTTAAACAAAAGATCATCATATAGCAAATATCATTTTGAATTGCAGATATTATCCATGTGATACAATTTAAAATATATAACCTTCTGATCTGATTTATCCTTTGATCTATCACTGGAGTCAGAAGCCACAACAGCAAGGGATTGACCCCTATCAAACTGCACATACCGCATGTGTGAACTGTCAGATTCTCAAGTAACATCAACTAGCAAAACTTCTACTGATTTAACGAACATAATGGAAAAGGCTTCAGCTTATGCATTAAGTTTGAAAAGTATTAAGAATTACATCAATCATACACTCTGATCCTTGATCATGGTGCATAGATTTATGGATAAAACAGTAAAAGGGGAAACAACACATCAAGAAAGGAGATAAATGAAGCATCAGTGCATCACCCGCTGATTCTTATCATCGGTGTCCACATCTGTAGAAATATCAGTCCTAGGACTGGCATCAGCCATGGCAGACTCGTCCTGGTTTTCTGTATTACCACCTGATATAGTTATAGGATTTAATGGTTGGACCTTTTGTAATTGCAACCTTTGTGACTCAGCTTGGTTGGTCAACGGGCTTTTATCAAGTGAAGTTGGCAACTATATAGAAAAAGAAAACAAAGAAAACATGTGCAATTAGAATATGCATCCTGCTGCAGATCACCTTATTTACCAAATCTGAAAGTTTATTAGAAGAAAAGAGCTAGAGAAAGTCACCTGATCAAAAGTACCGTGAACAGGAGTAGGAGAAATTGTTTGGCTACTTACTTTCAGTGAGTTTAAAACTGAGTCTGAATCAGATGTCAGGAAAAAAGTATTAGAGAAAGAACATGTGGAAAAGAAAAGCCTGAACTGGTTAACAAGTGTAAATATAGAAATTAATCAAGTTATGCTCCTAGATATTGAGATCTTTAGCCAAATCCCAAAAGTAAAGGCAAGTGTACATTTGTCCACATGGGTGTATGTGTTAGTATGATTTCTCCTTCTTCTCCTTGGTGATGAATTGCCATAGTATTTCTTAATGTTATCTTTACCAAACAACTAATACATAGTTATGAACTGACAGCTTGTGAAGACCAACCATTGTATAGGTCCAGTCAGAAGTTATAAAGATATGATACTTAAAGATCATTTAGACAAAGAGAAAGAAAAAAAAAGGTGCTATAGAGATTATTTGATGAAAAAGAATTGTCATGACACAATAACTACTTATGCTTCTACACACAAATTTCTCTAGTCTAACTTGGATGAAATGAATACTTACTTCCACTCAGGTTGACAGCACCCTCTAAGCGATAACCAACTGATTGATCAAATGCTCCAAAGTCAGAAACATTAAAAGTATCAATTGAGCTTCCCTCTGTATAGCTGAAAACCATACTTTGTCACATTGAGGCTAATAAAAGTTGTCTCAGTCAATATGATTCTTTCTAGACAGAAAGGACATAAAAAAGAAAATTATCTTAAACGTCAAATTAATGCAAAAATAAAGACTAGAAATAGCATCAGGTTTCCCAATCCAAACTTATTATTCTTCATCTCACGGTGCCTAACCTATTCTTGCTAAAACAATCAATCCAAATTTCCATTAGAAAAGTAATACAATAGCAGGTCTAGGCATCATCTACTGCCACACCATTGCACCACTTCAAACATTATTCTACTGTAATTTATTTCATCAACCAAATTTATATGTGCTAAATTGCTGCTGTAAGGTCATGTTCAAAGCACTGCAAAAGGATATTCAGTTCATTTTATTAACATTAATGTGATAAAGAAAATCAAAGAAGAAATGCAGTTTCCAGTCCCCAAATTCTTCAACATAGAACCGAAGACATATGACCATCAGATACTTCCATACCATGACAACATGGTTCCTTATATAAAAGTAAAGTCAAAGTGTCTTTTGGACTCCTTAAAACAACAAATATACCCAAAATATCTCTATTACACTCTCTCATTGGAGCTTAAATGGATCCTGACAAAGTTGCTCTTTATCTCAACATCCACACCAAAAGAGAGCACTAATCATCTAACTTTCAGCATGCAAGATAATGATTGGCCAACATTGTGCAAGACAAATGGAAGAGGACCCTTAACCATAAGACAGCTTGCCAAAGTAAGCTTAGATAACATTTGTAGCATTGGTCTTCACCGAAACAAGCTAGTTTATTGTTATATTTAGATTACCTAGACCCAGGATCTTCCTTGTGAATTATCAACACAGGCATGATGACTTATTTGTTTTTGATAATAGCATGTGTGATGATTAAGATATCCAGATATCTGAATATCCTGTAAACTAAATTCTATCTTCATTGAAATATGCACAAGTCTAATTCCCCATACCAGACAAAAATGGTTTCATGTTTTTCCAACTAGCTCAAATGTGTTTGCAAAGAACAACTGCATAAGTTCTACCAATATTGGTTGCTCTGCTACCCAATTATATCTTATTATGAACCCCTTACTCACCACCACAAAACTGTTCTCCTCTTCATGTAACATGGCTTGTTTAAACATAACACAATTTTATTACTATCAAGCCCTATATAACATGATATATCAAGACAAACTTTCTCAAGATACCAGGTAAAAGTTGTGTCATGTTAAGGTCAAACTAGAAAGCATAAAGTCTTAAAGCCTCACTTTGCCCACCCCCAAGGTAAGGTGTTGAAACTTAGTCCAGTGCACTAAAGTAATGGAGAGCAAATGGACTTAAGGACATATTTCGAACAGATGCCAGTATTAGGGATGGAACTCCCATGTTCTAGAAATGAAAAGGTGTATTACCAGGATGCTTGATAAAGTAACCAATATGAAATTTTTGTCATCTCATCAGTTCTTTTAGCTAGTACTAGTAGACCAGAAAAATTATCTCCAGACTTTCTTTATTGTTTCCAAATAAACTTATCTTGCCTCTTACCAGGCCTAACTGATTTTAAAAACCTATTTAATACTATCTTGCCATCCTGGACCCTATAGAAAGCAACAAAATGTAGGTAAATACAAGCTGTCTCATTCACTAGCAACAAGCAGCACATTTAGTCTAGCAAAATGTAATAAACTTGGGCTTTTGCCCCGTTGTTCTACTAAGAAAAAATGTAATATAATTATGTTAATCAATGAACCTAATGTAGTGACACACAGATTTTATAGAGAAAGTAAGTAATTAGCACGGTTCAGCCTGCCCAACTGAAGCGGAAGTCATTAATTTACGTCTAGGACAGCTGTGCTACATATATAAGTGCAGGATCTACGTGATTGGCTGAAAATATCTCTTGGCATCATTCCAACAACTTGGAATTGAATCCTTCCTTCATAAGGGATTCAGGATTCTGAGAGGAAAGAGGAAGTTACTCCAATTATCAAATAAAGAACATTTTGAGCACCAATGGATCAAAAAAACTAAATTAAAAATAAAGGGCCTACTAAATGCAGATCCATATTAAGTTCTCATTCAACCAAACTAAAATTATAGTCGAACCTTCAAGCACAAAAAAAAATAATCAATAAATTCTGGCCAAGTCAGTGTACTAGAACCTTTCCTGAACTATTCCTTATTCCAACCTAAGAGACCCATCAACAATGAACCCACAATGTTCCAGTTATTCCTTGTATCAATCACAATGTAACAAAAATACTAAAGAAATCATCCACGATGGAGTAAGCAACATTAACAAACAATGAAGCAGAGAAGACATTCATGAAAAAATTCAGACAATTCTTTTCAAGGCCAAAAACAAGAAAGACAGTTTGTCCCAACATATTCCAGTCCTACACTAGTAAACAACTGTGAAGAGGAATACCGTGCATTGGAAATGGGTAATTGAGAATCGAAGCTCGGCATCCCTCTTGCCGCGACCTTCTCATCTTCTACCCCCACCCTGGTTCTACTCCCCATAAATCATCACCACCATCATATCCCCAGTTTCCCTGCTGCCCAAGGGAGGAAAAAAGATTGAAATCCGAGACCCCTGCCACAAAACAATTCACAAAATCAAAACACAATCTTTGCTTCAGTAGACTTAGAAACAACAAATACCATAATTCAGAACTAAAAGAACGTTAAATAGCATCATCAGATGAAAAAGACTGTTCTTGAACAAAACAAAATTGCAACTGACAGAAAGAGACCTGTCCGGAGAAACTTATTAGCAAGCGACTATTCAGCAAATTTGACTATGACAGAAAACTCAGACAAGAGAAAGCATGAATTGAATTCAAATCGAAAAATCCACATACACAGGGAGATAGCAATCACAAACTGGAGCAAAACCCTTAATTGCAGTGGCTCAAGGGTGCAAAATACACCAGTTTGAGACGCAAAGGAGCAAGCTTTTGCACCATCTAATTGTACCCACAAGCCAAACTCACAGAAAAAGAGAACAGCATCCAACGAAGAAAGTACTCAAAAGTCAAAGTAGCTCACTTTGACATGTAATAGACCAATTTGACACCAACCCAGTAACACTAACACACCCAAATCAAATACAAGGCACCCAATCCAAGCTCAACAAGATCAAAATCACTTTTGCAGTAAAATTCACAACTATAAATGATGCCTTTACTCATACTAGAGCAGAATTTGAATTAAACCCACCTTGAATTTTCTGATGCGGGGGTGAAATTGATGATGGGTATTTTCAAGTTTGTATATTGGATTAAAGTGAAAGAGGAAAGAGAGAGAGCGACGTATGGATGATTCCAATCTCTAGATGTCTTGTTCTGCAGAAATCTTCCACTTTCCGAGGGCTAATGATTTTTTAATTACCTTTTTATAATGTTTAGTGCTTTGACATGAATTGTATTTTTCTGTACTCTTTATTCAATTTGTGTTTTTAATTTTCAAAAAAATTTCTACGCTGTTTACTGTGTCAGAGATATACTGACACAGTAACAATACGACCAATCTTGCTCACAGGCTACAACTTACTCAGCTGAGCTGATATCCCCTACAACCTCTCTTATTTAGTGGATGTAAGCAGCTGCTTTATGTTTGTGCCACGTGGTAATGATGCTATTCTGGTGGGACCAGGTTAGTGTTCATTATTTACAGAAGGTGTAATTAATAATAATTATTAATCATTTATAATTTTATTTTTCAGTATTTTTGTTATCATTTATTTATTCTCTATCATGAAGAGCAAGAAGACCAGATCCCATGCACGGTAATAATTTTACTATGACCAAACAAAATATTTAAATAAATAATTCCTCTGCCACTATATATTATTGTCAATCATACATATTTAGTGAGAAAAGATATGAAAAGAAAAATAAATTAAAAGCAAAAAAATTAAGGGTGTGTTAGATTCTGTTTTTATTTTTAAATTTTTTTTTGAAAATTATATTTAAAATTTTTTTTACAAAATAAAAGTATAAAAAAATTTATTTGATAATTACCATTGTGCTATTAATGAAAACAACTTGTTTTTCGCCTTTTACTTGTTTTGAGAATAAAAATAGTTCTTTCTTGTTTTTATTTTTTTATTTTTAGAACAATGTTTTCAAAATATATAAACAAAAACAGTGATATCAAATAAGTTTTTTTTTTTTCAAAAAAAATAATTTTTGAAAATTAAAATCAAACAGACCCCAAAATTTTGTGATTAAATGGTAAGTCCTAAAGTTCCATTTGGACCTAAAAAAGTGCAATTTAGATAAAGGTTATGTGGGATAGATTGACACGTGTAAGAATCAAATATTAATGGTACTAAGAGGATTGCTCTGTCCTTTCTTCTTTTTTTTTTGTTTTTTTTCTGGTTAGGGTCTAATTGAAGTATGAATGAATTTTAGTGACATTGAAAATTTGAAATAGAAATGATAATGCAATAAGCTAAAATGCAATGATCAATAGTTATTATGACTAATGAGACACTAGTAAACTCCATTCCATTTTCTATTTATGTTTAATATCCGGAATCATGATGTCTTCAAAGTACTATTATGATTAAAGTGAGATAAATAAAAATAAATAAATCAATTATTAATTCATTTTTAGTAGTAAAAAATTATCATTTTTACTCTAATATCAAAAAAATATTAAGTTATTAAGTATGATTTAGTAGTAAAAAGTTTAGATAATATACAAGAAGAGAGAGATTCAAACTTAATCGTAATAAAAGAGAAAAAAAGAAAAAACATTATCCTTATTTGCAGAATTAAAGCCTAGAATGGAATCATTATTTTGAATTTTTTTTTCTACCAAATATGGGAACCATTCCTACGGAGTAAAGGCAAGGTGCTTAGCCATAGCCATACACTTGGTTGAGGGTGCTCTCTTTTGCATTATTGCACTACTATCCATCAGCTGCTCTTAGCAGATTGAGAGGTACAACTGTGTCATAACTTGAGAGAAGGAAACCGTTGTGCTGACAACTTAGCCAACCTTGGTCATGACATGTCTTTGGGTTGCACCATTCTAGACTCTTCTCCTGCTTCCCTTGTTCCTTTGTTGTGGGTAGATGAGATTAGGGTTGTATTTCCTCAATTAATTGTGTCTTGTTTAGTCAAATTTTTGTTTTGGTCCGCATTTGTAACCAAAAAGGGGAGGGGGGGAGGGAAATAAGTAAAGGCAAGAATAAAATAATTTTAATTCGATCATGTTATATGACTGATGTTTAGTTCATTTAAATTGTGTATTTAACTTAAAATTCATTTTAACTGTTGATATTGTCGTGCCACATCAACATTTTCCCTTAACATGAATCATATAACCGAATCAAAATTCATAATAAAATCACTTGTACAAACAATCTTATAATTTGTCCATAATTATTCTCTCATCAAGTCATATATTGGCATAAGACTGCAAATTTTTAGTGCAAGATATGAAACATGAGGTAGGGTAATCAAATTCAGATATAATATTTTTTTGTGTGCATATTTTGATATATTGTCAATTTTCTCCTTGTGAATTTATCTATTTTTTTTTCTTTCTTTCTAAATAGCATGTAAATCTTTAGATGTGTTTGATATACCATATATATTTTTTAATTCACTTGTAATCTTAAGTTATAGGTAAAAATACAAAAGGATATTATCAATGGATATTTAAGATTCCCCTATTTAGTATTTTATTTATTGGAGGTTATACACGAGAAGGTACGAAATTGATTTTCAAGAATATAAATGAAAATACATGAAAATAGAAAGTAAAAGAATCAATAATATGATAGGGATGTTATTATCTTCATCTTTGTCTCTATTTAATTTTTCTTCATCCGTACTCCACGATCTATATCTGATCGGATGAAACCTTTTTCTTATCCATCCTTAGTTCATTTACTTTGTCTTCATCCATATCTGACCTTCTGTTCAATTAGGTGAAACTTTTCATCCATCCCCACCTTTATTTAACTTTTCATTGTCCATATTTGACCTTAATTCATCCGTTTATCCATCAGTTAGAGAAGAGAAAAATAGCTAACATGGATTGATTCAACATGTAAGGATCAAATTACTTTACTTATAAAGCGTAAGTTTGAATTCTACTATGAGTAGTCTCCTTTTGATCAACAATCTGTAAGTACTACTATAAACTCTCGTTAAAGCATGTGACATATGCCCTGATATTAGAATATAGTAGTCTCCTATCACACTAAATTTTGCCAACAAAAAAATAAAAAAGAAGAAAAATACATGAAATTTGAAACATTTTATCAATATATCATAGAAAGTCATTATTTTCACACCCTAGTTTACTAATATCACACAATTTTTATGTTCAAATAGGATATAGACTAAATTACCCTCATTTAAAAAAGGAAAGTTTTTAAAATTGAGTAATCATATATTTTATTTCTAACTAAAAAATAGAGCTACAATTAATAAGAGATAGAAAAAAATATTATAATTAGTTAAATTTTAGAAATTTTTTATTTTTTAATGAGGTCTATATCATATTTGAATATTAAAAATGGTGTAACATTAACAAATTAGAATGTAAAAATAACGGCTCCCTCCCTATATCATATTGAAACATATTCAACGAAGATGCTAATAATGAAGTTAAAAAACCTATCAAGTTAACGTAGCTAAAATCTAGTAGAACTCACAGGCCATGGATCATGTTTGGAGTATTAAGATGATGTTATTGAATTGGATGGCTTGTATTGATCACACTTTTGGGTAGAGCAATGAGTGTGTTAGTTCACTGATTTTAGTCTTGCCACCAATTGTGTCTTTTTTTTTTTTTTTCACTGCATTTTATATAATAAGCGTAGTATATTTTCTAAAAAAATTATTTCACATATTTTTAATAAAAATTTAAATACTAAACATTTATAATAAAATACCAAATATTTCATCAAGGTGTTCCCTCAGAGACAATGAGTTGACTTTGCTTTTTTGTCATATTCCTACTTTGTTTTCTTGCTAGTGTCATGGGGAATTCTGTTCCTCGAGTAATGAGAGCACTAACTAGTTCTTTTGCTTTGATTTTGGGCCTTTGGCCTCAATTTTTCAATTAAAGAAGTTCCAACAGGCAACAACCAACTAAGCATAAGATAACCATATTAAATTTTAATTGATCAACCAGATCATACAAACGCATATATGGGGTTATATGAATAATATTATAATATATCCTGTATATGGATGAAGATATATGAATTTATAAGTGGGAGGGATTAGTCAAAAGTATAAAAATAAAATAAAATAAAATAAGTGGGAGGAGTAATGAATTATAGGGTCAGATGTTCTATAAAATAAAATCTAAGAATTTATAAGTTTCGAAAACGATTTCAGCATCACTCGATTATAAGCTGTCTGGTGACCTAGACTCTTTTTTGAATATGAATCAAATTAAAGATATAAATCCATATCTAATCTATATTTATTTGTGACAATTTAAATTTGAATATTTTTTTTGTACTTTTGATTATTATTTTGGATTTGAATACACAACTCATAAACTCTAAGGATAATTAACTTCAGTATCATTCCGCTACAAGTTGTTTAATATTTAAATTTGACTATAACACAAGTGAACAGATCAAATATCCAACTAATCCAAATCAATTTTGTATCCCTAAATCCTAATCAACATTGTAATAAATAATATAGGGTAAATACATTTTTGGTTCTTTAAATTTGTGCAAGTTTCATTTTTGTTATTTTCCTTTTGTTTCAAAATGTAGAACATGTTTCAAAACGTTATCAATTTCGTCCAATTGTTAACTCTATTTTTCCTAACAGAATTCTCCGATGTGACATTTTGAGTTTTAAAAACACACATGTTAGAAAATAGGTGGCCAAGCAAGAAATTTTCATCTGACTCAGCCAAGAACCATTGCCCAAGCTCTTCATTATTCTCCACAGTCTATCCATCATCATCGTCTTCATCATTCATCTGCTTCTTCTCTCGTCTCATCCATACACTTCAACACCAATCACCAGAGCATATATGACGAACCAAACCTGTTAGCTTCATACACTCTTCTTACCCTCCATGGCTCAAGGCACATGATGCCAATTACAAACCTGGCCAAAAAGACCTAAAATCATTATTAAGTATTTACCTAATAATTTAAGTTTTTAGGTTAAATTAATTTTTGACATAGTATCAAAGTTTCTTTGACTAAGTGATTAGTAAATCAAATCCTTCTACCCAATGTTTTAAAAACCGAACCAGTGAACAAACCAATGTGGTAAAAAATGACGGGTCGAACTGTCAGTCAAACTGTTTTAACCGAAGTTTTTTTCAAAATTAAAGATTCAAAAAGAAAACATGAAAGATAAAGCACAAATCATCAAACTCAACTCATAAGTGAAAATCTCAAACTTAAAAGTTAAAATACATATTCTAAAAACCATCAAAACCAAATACATAAGTAAAATGCACAATTTATCACCAATTTGAAATAAAGTATAGGTTCAAATTGAAATAAAACAGCCTGCCAATTTCCATCAACCAAAACTTGTGTTCAAATCTAACACTTTTTCAATATATCCTTCAACTGGCTTCTGAGCAATAACTCATTCATTTAATCAAGTAGCTCAATTTAATGCATTCTGTTACCAGCAAATTTCCCACAATGAGAGGCTAGTACGTAGCATAGTAGTATTTCCAATCACAAACAAAGTTTATTCTCTTGTATTGGACAATAGATACGAAACAGAGATTCATCAGCACAATTATCCTCTTAAAAAGATTTTAAAGAAACAGAGATTCATCATCACATAATATGCTGAAAGTTAGAATCAATAATCAAAAGCATAACCTTATGTTTATAGGAGGATAAGCCATAGCAAAGCAAACATACAAAAGTCTAAAAAGGAGAAGAAAAATATAACAAATAACAGAAAGTCAGAGAGCGCAACAATGATAAAACAAAGGAGAAGCAAGGTTGTGTGGACTCACCTCACCAACGCTGGAAAGAGGATCACGCCACCAAGGTTGAGTGCAAATAGAATGAGGGAGAGTGAGTAAGAGGCTAGGGATTTCAAATGGGTTTGGGGAAAATAGAGATGCAAAAGCTCGAGGGAAGGGGGAAGCAGTTCAGCATTAATGAAAAAGGTATCAAAATGATACCGTTTTCTTAAACAATCTAAAAAAAGAAGACTTTATGAACTGGCTAGTTATTGAAAACCAGTACCGGTTCACTGATTTTTTTTGGTTCACACTGGTTTAACTGCCCCATCAGTTTTGCCCCATGAACCAAGCCAAAATCCAAACTAGGTATCGGTTAAACCGGCCGGTCCGGTCTGACTTTTTAAAACCTTGCTTCTACCCCTACTTTCTTAATTAAATTGAAATTTCAGCATAAAACTTAAGTGATTTTGTGTTTTATCCATGCTTTAAGTCTAAAAGGCTTTCGCATGCAGAGGCGTGTTAAATATAAAATCATAAGTTAAATCTCAGGGCTTATAAGTTTTGTGTTTGAATCTAAAATTATAGTTAAAATACAANTGCCCCATCAGTTTTGCCCCATGAACCAAGCCAAAATCCAAACTAGTTACCGGTTAAACCGGCCGGTCCGGTCTGACTTTTTAAAACCTTGCTTCTACCCCTAATTTCTTAATTAAATTGAAATTTCAGCATAAAACTTAAGTGATTTTGTGTTTTATCCATGCTTCAAGTCTAAAAGGCTTTCACATGCAGAGGCGTGTTAAATATAAAATCATAAGTTAAATCTCAGGGCTTATAAGTTTTGTGTTTAAATCTAAAATTATAGTTAAAATACAAAAAANAAAAAAAAAAAAAAAAAAAAAAAAGCTGACCAAAAAGCATATATATATTTATCATGTTTGAATATTGATGTATAATATTTGTGTCATCATGATACCAAAACATAATAATTTGCATCATGAGTTTGTCTTACATATATAGAATTTTAACGATGAAAATCAACTGAAGAGAATTGTAATGTTAAAAATAGGATAATATATGAGGAAACATATATATTAGATGGACATTCTTCCCTTTATATGGTTATGACTTATGAGTATTAATTTGATTGAACGTTTCTCCAACCTTAAAAAGCTGGAGAGCTCCTCAAGTTGAGTTCAAGCTTGACAACCTGCTGTTAGCGTTTATGTGATATTTTTCCTTATTTTCTCCCGTAACAAATGGAAATTTATATGTTATTAGTAATATACTAATAATACCTAGCACTTAATCATTCCTAGTAAACACATAAGTACACACAGTATAATTAATTTAAAAATCTCCTAAAAAATTAAAGTCATAAATTTAAAAATTCACATTTTCTTATATATCTCTAGCTAAAAATTAAGTTTCTTTCTCTAATGAAAAAAAAAAATTGTTCTCACCATCCTAAAACTAACTATCTATTTACTTTGAAAAAAAAACAAAAAAAAACCCAAGCTATCCATGTTTCACACATGTGGCACTTAATCTTTTTGTTTGGGTCAGAATATATATATATATATATTCTCTTATCCTTTAAAAGTTAATTTTTTTTCCCTATATTCCATTACTTTTTTGGTTTCTTCAATTATGTATTTCTTTATTTATTTTTTGATATGACTTTCTTCAATTATTTTAGGTGCAAAAGGAAAGGAGAGTTTGAAATATATTTTCTTTTATTTGATTAATTTGTTTCTTACATATATTTTATATTGTCTCTCTTCTTTCAAGGGTTGTATTTTTCTTGATTCTCTTTTCTAGATCTACGTATAGGATGTTATAATTTAATTTTAATTCATATTTAATAAAATATAAAATAATAATAAAACTATGCATTGCATGGGAACAAAGCTCACCTATTCCAAAAGCCTTACACCCTCCAAGTCAAACAAAAACCACAAAATAAAAGAGTCCCCCACCCCTTTCTACTTTTTTTTTGGGCCACGCATTACCTGCAAAGTATCTCTTGTGCTGAGTTATGTTATATGAACTACAATTTCTTTAAAAAATTGTGCACCACTATAAATCTCAATTTTATATTTTAATTAAATTTATTTAATTATTTTTTGTGAAAATAATGAAAAAATTGGCCTATTTATTAGTAGAGGGTTTATAATTTATGAATAGAGTTGTGAAGATGAGTCAACCTATCTTGAGTCTTGACCTATTATAACTTGCCAATAAACAGAGTAGAAGGGGTTAACTCGTCATTTGATGGGCCGAAAATTTTCTAACTCACCTTGCCCCGTTAGTGGGCTACAGGCTAGGCGGGCCAACTCACCTGAATTTATGAAAAAAACCTATACAAATAGGAGAAAAAAAAAGACAACTATTCATAATTCAACATTCATTAATTCATCAATTATCATCATACATAACTAGAATGCCATGCAACAAATCCAAGTATAACAATAATAACATATTAACTTTAGAGTTTTAAGAGATCACGGAGCCAAATCCAAGACCAAGAGCATAAAAATTAGGGATTTTAGGGAGAGTAATCCGTGAAACTATAAGAGAGAGGTATGAAGAAAGAAAGAATTAGGGATTTTAAAGATTTTTGATTAATTTTTTTTTTTAAAGTTTGATTTTAACATTTTGCTTTTAAAAAAGTATGTGGGCTAATCCGCCGAAATCCAACCCAACATGTGGGCCATATGTGACAAATTTATTGACCTGCTTCTAAACAAGTTGGTTAAATATAAACTCACCCCGCCCCATATGCATGGCGGGACAGGTCAACTTGACGAGCTGAACCCAACTTAATAGCTTTGCTTATGACTCTTTTATATGGATATGGATCCCTTAAAATTTCTTATGAATAGTAGGATATACAATTAGTTGTATTTCAACAAAAAAAAAAAAAGCATATACAATTAATTACTATGCCCCCCAAGAATAGGAGGAAACATCTGTCGTATTGTGCAAACATTTATAGCTGGACTATTTTGTCCTAAGAACATTAGTTAAAGAAGAAAAAGAACTCATGATTATGCAAATCGCTTTAAACAAATCGTTTATTTATTTATTTTTGAATCAGCAGCTTGGTAGTTTTGATTAATAATTCATATCTTTTATTGTTTAATTATGTTTTTCTTGAACATTAACTTCATCTGGAGAAAGAAAGAGCAGGATGGCACATGAAATTTGTAATATAAAATTCAAAAGAAGAATACATAGAAGGTAAAATGATAATTTCCGTAAGGGTAAAAATATAATCCGTACGTAGGTCACTTTCATTATGTTGAAAAATAGGTCTTCCTTATCAAAATAGTACATTTTGGTTACTTGGATTCCATTTGGATGATTAATATATAGAAAGATATCCATATATATAAATATTATTATTTGCACAGTTCATATTTTGTTTTCACGTAAATAATATGGTATAATCTAAATTTTATTGGATCCTCTTCGAATGAAGTTACTTAAATTTTTTTGTTGTGGCTCTACCCATATAAATGTGTGTGTATATATATATATATATATATATTAAAATTAACACATTAATATTTAGTTAATTAATTATCCTTTTGACCCATATTAGGTATTCTAATGACGTGGTTTCCTCCTTGTAGGGGGAAGGTGAGAAAGTCTAATCCACTTATGCTTTATCAAACCTTTGCTTGTAGCTAATGATCACCTATTGGTCTAATATTGTGAAGTATTCTTTCAATTAATCTATACGGTATATTCTCGTTCTCTCTTGAAATGTCAAATTTGGTGTCTCAACTGAGTTGAGTCGCAAGAGCGTTGCTATTTGGCAATGGAAAACCAAAGGCACATACTTTTCTGAGTGGCAACCGAAACAAGCTAAAAGCGGTTCAAGTAAATCAAATCCAAAGCAAGCAGAAAATTTCATATATATTAGTTCACTATAAATTAGCTCGTGTATATCAAAATCTACAATCGTAGCTCAACAAATCATATTGAAGGTGTTGGTTTAGTGGTTCCACCAAGGATCTTGAATGGAGCTCACTGTAATTAGGTTTCAACCAAGGATCGGCCTCCGGCATGTAGCCGTCATTGACAGCCACCCTCCATTGCTGAGTTTCAACCTCTTTATGAACATTTTCACCACAATCAACATCCACAAGTGCTTCTGCAACATTGGAGTCTTGGCCAGTGAGCTCCTGCACAAGTGCCCTAAAATTTGAAGCACTAGTCTTAACCTTCATAGGGCTAGAAATATAGGTCACCTTGATCTCCTTTTTGTCCCTTTTGCTCTGCTTCTTTGAGCTTTTCATCACCTGGTTGTTAACACCATGCACATCCATCAGCACACACACTGCGCAAAAAGAGGAGCAAAATAGTGTTTATGCTTAAATGATTGATGGATGTACAGCACAAGTTGGGAGAGATTTATATATAAAGGGTACGGAAAGTTAATGTTGCTAGCTAGTCAAATGGTTAGTTTCCTGGAAAGTGTTTGGATTTGAAGAAAGCATAGAAAAAAGAGAAAAGGTTAAGAGTTGATGGTGGAAACGGAAACTAAAAGGAAACTGTAAGATAGGATTAGAAGATTCCATGGGGATGCTTACGTGACCCGGAAGCTTATAGATATTTTGGTGATGCCTATTAGTTTTTGTTTCTATCCACTAACTATTGTGTTCAATCTTCAATGAATAATTAGGGCACGTGCGCAGCCAAGTGTGACTGCCATGAAACTTCCTGTGTAAGGACCAAGAATCTAGATGGTTGGGAATCTTGAGTTGTGAACTGTTGAATGAGATTCTACATGTTATTGTCTTGGGTTATAGGGTTTGAACACGACCCGGTTTGGGGCCCAAGAAAGGTTTCAAAACAGGGGCAAAATCTATGTAGTGTGCAACAAGAAATCCTGGCCCAGTAATGCACATTTTTAGTGGTACACACGAAAGCGTGTAAGTTTTTTTCTTTTATTGAACGCTACACGATAAGAGGTAGTTTTTTTTTTTATTTTTTTTCCTTAAACTCTTATTTAAACTCCTATTTTACCTGTTTTTAATGAGATTTAAATTTAGTATGTTTACGTTGAAGTATCAAGTAATCAATTATTAGATTATATCACCAACAATGTATTAACTTAGTGGAAGCAGACTGAATTTCAATATATTTTAGGTCAAAAGTTATGAGTTTAAATTTTTTGAGTCGCATTTGTTAGGATAGATTTACTGGTTACTGCTTTCATCTTAAACATAGATTAGTTCAATATCCAAAGGGTATGAGAATATCTTAGGTGTAAACTATTGGATTATCTCTTTGAAAAACATGACATGATTATTAATTATGTTCAAAGTGCAAACGTAATTAATTTCATAAACAATATCAAGGTTAAATGATACTTTTGGTCCTTAAAATTTATTCTATTTTCATTTTTTTTTTTAAAAAAGTTAGTCCACAAAATATTTTTTTGTTTAATTGGGTCAACAATTACCAGTCAAGTCTAATTCTAGATTAATCTGTCAAAAAGTTAAGGCCGATGAGTTATGTTGTCAGCACAAGGCGTTAGTCTTTTGATGGTTTAGTCTAAAATTAGATTCAATTAAAATATTAAAATTTGATAAGGACATTGAACTAGAGAGTTAGCCAGAGATTTCATTGAAAAAGACGTGCAATAGATTAGCAAGTATCCGAACAACATAGAGAGAAGCATACACATCTAAGGCAGCCAATTACATTATTTTATACAAACTATAATGTAAAATAATGAAATAGTATATTGAAGCTGACGTGGTGTGAGCCCGTGAGAGTTTTGTCATAATATATTTGGATAAACATAAATTTGATAAAAAATTTAAGCTTCAAAGTCTTGGGTTGTATTAAATATCACAATTAATTCAGAGATTTTTTGAAAAAGTTAAAGTCTTAGATTCAAATTTTCACATCTTTATATCCTTATTGTCTAATGACAAAAAAAAAAAAAAAAAAAATCAGCCTGAATCACATTTGCTCCTTTTAAATTTTGACTAAATTATATTGAATATAGTCAAATTATTTTTTATTTCAATTTTGGTAATCAACTATCAATAAATTGGAACTTTGAGGATCGATAAAAGTAAAAGCAAAAATATTGTAGGAACTAAATAAAAATCACCAAAAGTACATTTTAGTCTACATTTTAATGTTCTTAATTTATCCGAAGAATATGTCATTTCAAAGATATCGGTATGTTTGATTTCAATTTTTTAATTTTTGAAAAAAACAAAACAAAAAAATTTCAAAGATATCGCTATGTTTGATTTCAATTTTTTAATTTTTGAAAAAAATAAAACAAAAAAACTTGTTTGATAAGACTGTTTTTGTTTACATATTTTAAAAATTATTTTTAAAATATTGTTTTAAAAATAAGAAAACAAAAACAAGAGAGGACTATTTTTAAAAACAAAAAAAAATAAAAATTGAATCAAACACACCATCATTTTTGAAAGGAAAAATATTGATTCACTTTCCTGTTTTTAAGAAAAGAGATTCCCAAAGTTGCCCCTCCCCCATTAATCCATCCAAAATGGCCATATTTCAATTTTCCAATTGATTACCACTTTCCATTTTATGCTTGTTCTAAACATACACCATTACCAGAGTGATCTTCCCTCTACGCTAGGTGAGTAAATCTTTAAACCAAGAAATAGTAATGAATTAATGATACAGTATTTCATTAATATATTTGTTGTGTGGAAATTTTGAGTTAGACATAAAAATTTCAAGTGCCAATAGCAATTAGAAAAATTGGAGTAGCTTTTTTTTTTTTAATTTTTTTTTTTTTTAAGAGGATGGAAGTAGCTCTTTTATTTTTCAAACATATTTTTCTTATATTTCTTCTTCTGTTTATTTTTTAGTAATTCTCCCTTTGTCTTGTTCTAAGCATACCTAACCCCACTAAGGTACCATATCTCTTTTTCAAGGTTTGTGTATGCACAGGATTAATGTTTGTGAAAGGGGTAATTTTCCTGGAAAGATCAGATGATTTGACACCACAAAAGGAACTACATGATAGCGAAAGGCATGACATTGAAATAGGAAACCACATAATACCGATCACCTTTTTGTCACATTTTCTCACAATCACAATCCCAACTTAATTTTTTTTGGTATTCACTAAGGTTGTGTTTAGACGTGGTATTTGCCAAATTATTGTGTATTATAAATACATGTATTTGAAATGTCTCACAATCACAATCCCAACTTAATTTTTTTTGGTATTCACTAAGGTTGTGTTTAGACGTGGTATTTGCCAAATTATTGTGTATTTTAAATACATGTATTTGAAATGCAGCATTTCAAATACATGTATTTATAAAATACCTTGTTTGGATACACTCTATTATAAAAAGAGTAATTTAACACCAATATTCAAAACTATTGATAAACATTACAAAATCCATTCAAATCACATTCTTTAATCAATAAAAGAAAAATATAAGAAAAAAAAATATAGTCCAAAATTTGGTCCCTTTGATCCATAGAAAGCCTCTTTGAGGTACCCTTTCTCTAGTCCAAGATTCTCACATAATAAGTCTAGCAAATCCTCTGATAGTTTCTCTAGCTTCTTAGCAAATTCCTTCATCACCACTCTGCATCATTTTTTGTGTATGTACAGGATTAATGTTTGTGAAAGGGGTAATTTTCCTGGAAAGATCAGATGATTTGACACCACAAAAGGAACTACATGATAGCGAAATGCATGACATTGAAATAGGAAACCACATAATACCGATCACCTTTTTGTCACATTTTCTCACAATCACAATCACAATCCCAACTTAATTTTTTTGGTAATCACTAAGAGTCTAAGATAAGTATTTTGTAATTACCACAAAAAAGGAACGAAAAACTTTTTCATTGATGGAGAAAGATCCCACTAAATTGCATTAGGTTCATGAATCTAAGAAGGTGAAAGTTAAGTTATTTTTACCTTATCTTACTCTCTTATGTTATTTTCTCACTCATGCATGGGATTCAATGAAAGTTATAATGTGATTTTGGTGTTATTACAAAGATTGAATCACTCAATATATGTCAAGACACACAGTTCCTTATAAAATGTAAAAACGACACAATATACGAAAACATGCTATATTCTATTTTTTGGTAAGTATAAGTTTTTTAGCTGGCATACTTTCTTATATTGCGTCGTTTTTGTATTTTATAAAAAATTGTATGTCTTGATATATATTGAGTGACTTAATTTTTTGAGATCTTCGTAATAATACTAAAATTACACTGTAACTCTCACTGAGTCCATAAATGAGTGGAGGAGTAACATAAAAAAATAATATAAGTGAATGTCACTTAACAAGCACCGTCTAAAAAAATAGTTAGTAGGGTTCTAAAGTTCTTCTATCGAATTGTATTACGGAATCATCTCTAAAGATGTCGGTTAGAGTCATCGAGCTCATATTAATCATTGGTCAAGGAGGAGATTTGTTCAAAACTATCAATTGAGTTAACCGTGGCAGCCTTTTGATCTTATAAATTTAAGTAAACTCATTTAATTTTTTCTTTTCTGAACTGCTGAGATTTACTGGTGTCCCACAAATATGAGATTTGGTAAATAATTAGTGGTGTCACTTTCTTCTTCAACCATATAAGAAGACCGAAGACAATGAACTGTCCTATCTATATGTGTGACTTCTAACCTTGATACCGGCTCACGTTCAATGTAACAAGATTAAATATATTGGCAGTCAAGAATTTAGGTAGCATTAGCAACGAAAACAAAAGGGTACCTTAGACGTGTCCTAAAGCTATTGGTTCAACGATATAACTGTCTCTCTAGCTAGGATAATCAAGTTTGCGAGTCAAAACCATTATGCAGCTTGAATAATTTTCAACCTGGATAAAGTCATGAAAGAAAGAAGGTTTAAATTGTTTAGTTGACGAAATCTGTGTACACATAATTAGGGTCAATTATTATGGGTTTGTTAGTTGTTACCAGCCTTTTAAGCCACAAATGATGGGTTCTAGTGTTTGACAAAGGATGAAAACCATCATGTATTTGTAATTTTATGCAATTAAGACTAAAATGCCCTGTATTGGTTTCTTATGACCATTGTGCCATAAAAATTTGAATAGCTTTAGCTAGAGATTTGTTGGATCCATGAAATCTTTTTAAAGGCAAACAGAGAAATCAAATGATCATTCACTTCCTTTTATCCGAAAAAATGACCACTAACTTCCAATTGTGCAGCAGTAGAAAAGTTGATCACAAGAAAATGAAAGTCCACAAATTTTGGTGAGGCTTTCTTTCACATTAGGATTATACTTTAACAAACATGAATAGTAGTAAATGTCCAAAAGCCACGGTAACAAATAAATAGCCTTCCGCAACAAGTTGCTACAGCAGAATTAGCATGTAATGCAAGATCGCATAACTAAGGACAATCACTCTTTCTGATACTTCAAATTGAAGAGTGCGTCTTCAATCAAGCTCTGTACAAAACAAATGCTTCAGCATTTTCCTGTACAAAAGCAGGGCCAGAAAATGTAGGGAGATTGCATTAGCTGATGAAGTAACCCCAATTTTGGTGTCACTGATAAAAATTTCCAACGTAAGTGACAGCATTAAGACTCACTCAGACAGCTACTTTCAGCTCGGATGCAGCAACATTTGCATAGACAGGGTGGAGGACATGGCCATCCTTAGGCTCAACATGGACCCACTTGCGTCCGGTTAGTTTGTTTCGCTCAAACTTGATCCAGCCCTCTTTCAAAGCAAAAAGGGTATGATCTTTCCCCATTCCAACATAGTTTCCTGGATGAAACCGAGTACCAAACGTTGCCTAACAATGATATTTCCGGGTATCACACTCTGCAGAATTAAGCAAATAGTGATGCCATGAGTGAATGAACCAAGTTCTCGGAATGTCAGGGCTCCAGTCTCAATCTCTGACTTTCTGCTATAATACTAGAGCTCTTGCTTAAGCAACAATCTCATACCTCCCCACCAAATTTCTTCACTCCAAGATTTTTGGGTTTTGAGTCTCGCCCATTCTTTGTGGATCCTGCAGTCTTTTTAACACCAGACTCAATCCTTCTCCAGAAGCATCTAAATTAAAATTAATGANATCTCATGTCCCGTTGCCTAGGGCCCGTGCCCTGTCACCCGGCGGCCCGCGCATCGGCGCGGGAATAGTACTAGTGTAAATGTAAATTAAAACACTCAAACACAGTTTTTTACTATGCATTTCATGGGAACAA
Source organism: Cercis canadensis (assembly GCA_003255065.1). Taxonomy (NCBI): domain Eukaryota; kingdom Viridiplantae; phylum Streptophyta; class Magnoliopsida; order Fabales; family Fabaceae; genus Cercis; species Cercis canadensis. The sequence goes on from QAOA01001521.1 coordinate 115,026, forward strand.
TACTAGTCTTAAAATATCCCAAAAACTTTGGTTGGGAAGACTGTTTTTGATTAAACATCAAAGTTGGCAATCATAGAGTGATAAGCTGAGACGTTCCCAGCCCATAAGGAGGAAGAGTCCTAAGTATGTGGGCTAAGGGAGCATCACGCTAGGCTTGCATGGGAAATAGTCAAGCATGTTTTCCTATTTTATTGCAAGTCAGTATTTGAGTTTGTTTCTAGTTAGTTGTTTAAGTTGTTATGGAGTCTATCTGTTAGGAAGGTGGGGTCGTGTGTTTAGGAGGAGTTGTTATTTTTTATGTATTTGAATTCTATTAGTTGATCTATGAAGGATACGAAAACATTTATCCAGACTTCTGTGGTACATTCTCACCCAAAGAGAATACTTCTTTGAATAATCCTAACTTAGTTCTGACTCGGAACTATTCATAGAGTGAAAGAGATACGAGTTTACACAGAGAAGGGTTCTTCAAGTTAACTTACTGCATGACTAAATGCTGAAAACTATTGCAAATTATGACAAGTCGCGTCCAAAATCGAAGAATCCAGTTAAGTCATTGCAATGGAGGATGGCTAAATTTCTATACATATTTTGGATGGCTAATTAACGGAGGGATTAAGCTGATTCAATTTCAAAAGGATAGGGATTTTCCTTTATTCCATGTGAAGTATAGGGATTAAATTTGTCAATTTAGATCTAGAGAGACTAAATTGAAACATTTTCTAAACTACATTCACTAAAATTGTATCTAAGCCTTCCAAGTAAATAAAAACTCATGTATATATTAAGCCACTAACGGTAACTAGTGCCTAAAGATTTGAGTAACTTAATCGGAGGTTTAATATACAAACAAAAGAAAAAACGCTAAGTATTTTTTTTTTTTTTGTGCAATTCTATTTCATAATCACAAATACAAATAAGAAAAACATTGTTGAATTTTTGCTACAGGAATTTCCGCTTCAATGGACATCCATCCAACTTCCCAGAAATTTCACAGCATCACATACAATAATAAGACAATAAGAAAAGCAATTGAATTTTGGGAGCTGACTTTTTTCTTATTTTATTGCCAAATTAAGGATCGGCATCAATGGACAACCTATTTTTTTTTTTTCTTAGGAAATTGCTATCTTCTTACCCATTATTACTAATGTTGCATCCTATTTATTAAAAATTTATTATATAGGTACAATTTTTTTTTATTTAATAAGGCAACATTTATATCTAATAAATAATAATATCATTTATTTGTATAGTAGTACTATAAGAGTATATTACGTTTAATAATAAAAATTTTATTATATAAAATACAAGTTCTATATAATATTTTCTAATATATTATCATGAGTATTATAGCATATTTTATTGACTAAAATTAAAAAAAAAAAGTTTATTTTTAATCAAAACACTTATTATATTTTTTGATAAGACAAAATACCTAATGTTTTAGTTATTGTTACATATGAATCATATCTCAAAATACTTAATATTAATAAAAATTATTAATTTTAATTACAAAAACTATAATAACAGTGTAATAAAAATCAGAGTTAATGTCGAAGTTATATTTGTATTAACTGTAAGTGTAAAGAAGAGAAATAAAAGTCTATCTATGATAGGTAAAAAATAAATATAGAGGAAAAAAATTCATTAAACCAATGCAGAAGAAGTTTTTTATTCGTTAAAACTGTTTGTGACATTTTATTCATAATTTTTCCAGTAGCTTTCAATTAAACGTTTATTTTACTGATTCTTTGATTTTGATATGTCAAAAATGAACATTTTATTCAAAATTATAGATGTACATGTACAATATGGGTATTATGCGTATTTTAACTACCTATAGTCCTACTTTATATCTCATTCAATATGTAAAATTTTTCATATTAAATAAGGGTAATTTAGTCTAAGATCATATTTAGACATTAAACAAGATGTAACATTAGAAAAATAGAATATGAAAATAATAGCTCATTTTTTTTTAATGTAATTCTATTTTATAATCACAAATACTCATAAGAAAAACATTGTTGACTTTTTGGTGCCGGAATTTCCGCTTCAATGGACATTCATCCAACTTCCAAGAAATTTCGTAGCATCCCATACAATAATATGGGAAAATGAGTAATACAATAAGAAAAGCAATTGAATTTTGGGAGCTAACATTTTCTTAATGTATTCTATTGCCAAATTAAGGATCGGCATCAATGGACAACCTACCAAGAAATTTCGTTGCACCTTGGTGCTTGTTTCGTTTCTTTGAGCTCAAAGTTTTCTATTTATGTCTAAAGCCACAGCTCTATGCTACAGTCAGTTAAACACACAAAATTCAGAAAGGTCATTACAATCATGGCTCTGCCATCTTGTCTCACCCATAAACAAAAGTACAACTATGATGTTTTTTTGAGTTTTAGAGGTGAAGATACCCGCTATACATTTACCGGCAACCTATATTTTGCTTTGTGTCAAAAGGGAATCAACACCTTCATGGATGAAGAGGAACTTCGGAGAGGGGAACAAATTTCACCAGCTATTCTAAAGGCAATAGAAGAATCAAAAATTTCTATCATCGTGTTCTCTGAAAATTATGCATCTTCCACATGGTGCCTCGACGAACTTGTTAAGATTCTTGAATGCATGAAGCAACAGAGCCAATTGGTTTTTCCAATTTTTTACAAAGTGAAACCATCAACCATACGGCACGAGAGAAATAGTTATGGAAAAGCATTAGCTAAGCATGAAAAGAAGTTCAAATATGGCATGGATAAGGTGCAAAAATGGAGATCTGCTTTGTTTGAACTATCCAATTTATCTGGATGGGAGTTCGAATCAGGGTACGTGGTATTTCCCCCACTTATATATATATATATATATATATATATATATACTTTGATTTTATTTTTTTTTCTTTGTGCACTCCGGCTTTGATTTTGCTGCATCATATTTAGACATATTATTCCAATTTGTGAGGAAAGTAAATCAAAGGATTGATTTAAACAAACTCCAATTCATAAACAAAAATGAAAATTAAGAATGAGTTTATATCAGTTATACAATTCAAATGGTCAAACTCATTGCCATATCATCTTTCCAAATCAACTCTATGGTATGAGCTCTAAGTAGGGATGACAACGGGGCAGGGAGTGCTCCTTTACTCCTTGAACTCAATAGGTATTCCCCCTGTCCCCATCCCCAATGCCTAGTGGGGAACGAGGCTCTGTGGGAATCTGCAAAAAACAATTTTTTTTTATCTTTTTATTTTTATTTTTATTAATTACATATATAAACTACTAACATACCACTATATATTATACCCTATATAAATATCATAAAAGGGTATTTTAATATTTTAACATTTTAACATTTTGGAGATTCCCACGGGGCAGAGGCTATGATCCTTATCACTAGCCTTGCCCGAATTGGCAATTTTGAGAGCAAGTCTTGCTATTTGCAAACTTGTTCAACCACCAGATTAGGGTGCAAATCAACTATACTTAGTCCCACGTGACTGGCCATGTTAGTCCATGTGTCAAGACAACATAGCATTCCATGTCATCCCACCTTAACCAGTTATAATAACTTGTTTTACCATTTCTAACTTGTTCCTCCAGATTTCCTTCAGTATACCTGTCTTACACACACTCAAGATTCAAAAAATTTGGTTTAAGTGTTGGTATAACCCAAGAAGTTAGCAATAAAACTTAATCAGTTTTTATCATCAAAATAGGTTATGAAACCTTGGAGAATATATAAGTGTATTAACAAAATATAATAATTATACTATTACTACTAAGAGCCATTTACAATGAAATCTTAGTATAGAATTGGTGGGTTTAATGACACTTCCTCTAATTTAGGAACAATAGTGTTTGATATCAAAGTTCTATTCTCACCTTGTACTATGCTTTGTTTTACTAGTTTATTATCTTCTTATGTAACCAAAACAAACTCTTAATAAATGAGATTTTTAATTCAAAGGTATTTAATTTCTAATTTACTTCCATGTGTAAAAAAAGTTACTAATCTTTTTCAGCTTGAAGTGTTTTACATTGTTTTTCACGTTGCTAGGTACGAGTTTCAATTTATTCAAATGATCATTAAAGAGGCCTCTGCAAAACTAAAGTCCATGCATTTATATGTGGGTGACAACTTAGTTGGACTCAAATTTCGCATGGAAGAAGTAAACTCGCTTTTAGATATTGGGTCCAACAAAGATTCCCATATGGTAGGAATTTACGGGCCTGGAGGTACAGGTAAAACAACACTAGCCCGAGTTTTATATGACTTGATTGTTGATCAATTTGAATGTTCATGTTTCCTTGTTGATGTTAGAGAAATTTCTAATAAAAAGGGCCTATTAGCACTTCAAGAGATGCTTCTAGCAAAGACTCTGGGGGAGAAATATGACAAGTTGTCCAATGTTTATGAAGGAATTCCTATAATACAAAATAGGTTTCGTTGTAAGAGAGTTCTTCTAGTTCTTGATGATGTTGATAAATTGGAGCAGTTACAACTCTTAGTAGGACAATGTGATTGGTTTGGTTCTGGGAGTAGGATCATTATAACAACAAGGAATAAACATTTGCTAATTGCTCATCTGGTTGAAAAGACATATAAAATGAAAGAGTTAAATGATCATGAAGCTCTTGAACTCTTCAGTTGGAATGCCTTCAAAACGAGGCAACCTCCATCAAGTCATCTGAATATTTCAAAGAGTATAGTACATTATGCTAAAGGCCTTCCATTAGCTTTGAAAGTAATAGGTTCCGATTTGTTTGGTAAAAGATTAGATGAATGGATTTGTGCATTGGATAAATATGAGAGAATTCCAAATGGAGAGATTCAAAAAGTACTCAGAATAAGCTATGATAGCTTGGAGGAGAATGAGAAAAATATTTTCCTTGACATTGCTTGTTTCTTCATATGGGAGAAATTGGAATATGTTGAAAAGATATTAGATGCTTGTAATTTCTATCCACAATTTGGAATTGGAGTACTTGTTGATAAATCTCTCATAACCATTGAATTTGGCACATTGTGGATGCATGACCTAATAAGAGACATGGGCCGGGAAATCATTAGACAGATTTCACCCCTAGAACCTGGTAAAAGATCCAGGTTATGGTTTCATGAAGATGTTCTTGAAGTATTAATTCAAAATACGGTAAGGACCACACCAGTATTTCTTTAATTAGGCTTAATAATATCTTGATGTAGAATTTGATGATTAATGATGCTTATTTGTGCTTATATTGAAGGGAACTAAGAACGTTGAAGGAATAATGCTTCATTTGCCTAAACGAGAAGTAGTGTACTGGAGTGGTACCGCCTTCAATAAGATGAAAAATCTGAGAATTCTTGTTATACAAAATGCAATCTTTTCAACTGGCCCTAAATATCTGCCAAACAATTTAAGGTTGCTTGAGTGGAAGAAATACCCTTCAAAAACTTTGCCACCTAGTTTTCATCCGAAGAAACTTGTTGTCTTCCACTTACCTAGCAGCTACTTCACACTAGATAAGCCATTCAAGGTACAAGTTACCAAGTTTTTATTATTATTATTATTAAAACTTGCATCTAAGCTCTTAAGCTTTCTTATCTTAGTACTCATTTTAATTTAATTATGTTTTTCAGGAATTTCAGTTTTTGATAGAGATGGATTTCTTTGAGTGTCAATTCCTAACTCAAATACCTGATGTTTCTGGAGTCCCTAATTTACAGAATTTGTGTCTTGATAGCTGTACAAATTTAGTTAAGGTTCATGATTCTGTTGGATTTCTTAGTAAGCTTGTTCATTTCAATGCTTCTAATTGTAACAAGCTCAAATGTTTTCCACATGACATCCGCTTGACATCTCTTAAATCCCTTTACCTTAGCCACTGCAGAAGACTAGAATTCTTCCCAAATATTTTGGCAAAGATGGAAAAGCTGTCTGAGATTCTTTTGGATGGGACTGCCATTAAGAAACTCCCTGATTCCTTTGGTAGTCTTACAGGGCTTATTTTGTTAAATATGGGATCTTGCAAATGTCTTAGGGATCTACCATTTAGTTTATTCATGCTTCCACACCTTTGGGAGCTAAGTATGGAAGACTGTCCTCAACTTGTAAAATCATTAAGACAAGTTGATGTAATCAACAGCCCAAGTTTACAGATATTGAGTCTCGATAATTGTGGCCTATCTGACGAAGATCTACCCATGATTTTTAACTGTTTTCCGAACTTGTTTTCCTTGAGCCTAGATGGAAGCAATATTCATACCCTCCCAAAATGCATTAAAGAAGCTGTTAATTTGAGGTATCTTTCAGTTAATGATTGCAAGAAGCTCAGAGAAATTCCAGAAATTCCATCAAGTCTACAGACAATCATGGCAAGAAATTGCACATCATTAACTTCAGAATCATCAAGCATGTTATGGAGTCAGGTTTGACTACTCTTTTCTCTTCAACATTTATATAACCAGGCTTTAACCTATGCACTTTTAGTATAAGAATTCAACAAAAAATTGAAAGCAAAATTAATATTAAAGGATTTAACGTTGAATAAAGATATGCAATAATAATTTAATACTCAATTAAAAATGTTTCTCAGAATAACCAAATATATAAACAAAAGCATGTATCTCTTGTTTCTTTATAAAAGATGGATGTTTATAGCATTATTTAAGAAACTTAGTTGTTTTATGCACTCCCTTTTATTATTCTCTTCACACGAAGAAAATAATTTGTTAAGGAACTTACTTTTTAATAATAGTAAAACTCAATTATATTGCATTTGTCAATGCGTGTCTCAGGCATTTAAAGAGGTCCACAAGTTACAAGTAAGAATGCTGGCAACAGAAATTCCAGAATGGTTTGACCATCATAACAAAGGAGAAACAGTGTCCTTTTGGATTCGTCAAAAGTTCCCTGTTGTTGCTTTAGCTTTTGTCTTTAAAAAATTGAATAAATTGGAGAATGAAATACTGTCTCAAATAGATGTACCCGACGATGATGTCCACATTTTCATCAATGGTATCAAAGTATGGAGCAAATATTTCTCTCATCCAGTTCTGGGAGGTCATGTAGGGTTGTTTGATGTACGAGAACTTTTCACCATTGAGCAGTGGATGGGCCTTGATTCATTTCTAGTACATGATTGGAACTATGTGGAGATCTATTACAATAATTCATATCCAGAATTAACAAAACTGACAGCAGAATATGGTGGAGTTCATGTCTACAAGCAAGAAACAAATATGAAGGATATTCAATTCTACTGTCCAGTAAATCTATCAAAGCGAGCATCACCATTTTCTCCTCAACATGGTAGGCCGAAGAAGCTCATCAAAGAATATAAGGGTACTAAAGATAAAGGGAAAGATAAACTGATCAACAATTAACAGGAAGCTGGACTGATGATGCACAATAACTATTGCCTTCTTCGCCTCCAAAGTGCATTCTACAAATGCAAAAAGGTTTGTTTGTTGCGAATATATATGTGTGTGTCTCTGTCAATCTAGGATTTATGGTGGAGATGCACATGAGTGTTTCTAAAAACTTCTTTTTGTATCATTTATATTTTTGCTAAGACTTGAGAATTGGATGAATGTAATATATTTATGTATTTTATTTTCCTCTTTATCAAAAAAAAAGTTGGAGATTATCATGATGTTCTGGAAACAAACGGGTAGAATAAGGGTGTGCTTTGGTACAAAAATTGGAAAGAGTTTTTCCTTATGGGTCCGTTTGTTTAGTTGGAAAAGAAATTTTTTTTCTATTCCAAATTTTTTTATTGTATGTTTCATTAGAAATAATTTTCTAAAAACAAATTCTTGTGTTTGTTGGATAGAAAAAAAAATTCCTAGAAAATGCCCTTGTAACAGCTTTTTGATGGACGATGAAGGACCAAGAGGACATCCAGGAAGAATCCCAGATATTATGGGAATGTAGCATGAGCCGTTGCATACTTGCATGCACGACCAACGTGTTCCTTTTGTAGCATGAGCCGTTGCATGAATCCCAGATATTATGGGATTGTTATTTACTTGCATTGTAGCACTTAATTTGTTATTTCATTTCCATTATTTTCTTTCCTGTTGCACTTTGTACTTGGATTTCGGCAATCAGTTAAGCTTGGCTTATTTAAAGATTGACCGCATGAATAAAAGTATCAGCAAAATTATATCTAGAATTCTTGTGGTTTAAACTCTTACCCAAAACAGAGTTACGTGTGAGTGAGTGAGGCTTTGACTAGGACCACATCAAGTGGTATCAAAGCCCAGTTTTATGGCAACTAACAAAGAACGCATCGAAAGTATGAAGGCTGGGCTTGGAAGACTTCAGGATGGAATGAACAGGATAGAGCTTGGCATGGCTGACAAGCTGAGCTAGCTCGAAGCAACACTCAACCAAGTGTTTGAAGCCTTGTTCTCGAACAAGGAGGGCACTAGTCGCAACAACAATGAACGAGGTGAGAATTTAACAAGGAAGATACGGATGGAAACCATTTGGTTGTGTCATCCAAAATAGCCAAGCTTGAGTTTCCCAAATACTCAGGTAATGATCCGACAGAATGGTTCGCTCTAGTGGACCAATTCTTCAAATTTCAAGCCACGGCAGAAAAACAGAAGGTCTTGTTGACTTCATTTCACATGAAGGGCAAGGCCAATCAATGGTAGAGGTGGTTATGAGGAATGAAGGAAAGTGACGTGGGCAATCTTTCAGGAGAAATTATGGGCCCGATTTGGACCCACGGATGGATAAGACTTTGATGAAGCTCTGTCACACATTCGGCAAACATCCTCCCTGCGCGAATACCAGCAAGAATTTGAAAGGTTGGGCAATTGTGTGCAAGGTTGGAATCAAAAGGCATCAGAGATTGCAGAAGGGATCTGCAAGTTTAAGCCCTAAACACTTAAAGATGCCATTAGTCTCGCTTGCATGCGAGATGAGCAGCTCTCCCACCAAAGAAAGTTTGGCCGACCAACACCAAATAATAGCCCACAGCTAGCTTTGCCTGCCCCGGCAAAACCCAACCTAGCTTCACCTGTCAAGCGCCTGTCTTGGGAGGAGATGCAGAAGAGGAGAGCCAAAAGGCTATGTTTTAACTGCAATGAATGATTCACGGCAGGCTACAAGTGTCGCAGACCGCAGTTATTGTTGTTAGAAGCACCTTTAAGAAACAGCACCATCAATTGTGAAGAAGTTTGGGAGGAGACTATGACAGATGATAAGCAAGGTGATCAACCAGAGCTTGAAATTTTGCTGCATGCACTAATGGGATGATCATCGCTAAAGACCACGAGGGTAGCTGCCAAAATTGGGTTGATGAAAGTGGTAGTTCTAATCAACAGTGGCTCGACGCATAACTTTATTAGTGATTCAGTTGCTCGCCTTCTTTGACTACTGGTTGTGCCAACTGAATCATTCATGGTGCGAGTGGCCAACGGGGAACGGTTGAAATGCCAATGGAGGTTTGAGAAAGTCCAGGTTGATTTGCAAGATATTCTATTTTCACTTACTCTTTACGCACTGCCGATATCAGGTCTTAACCTGGTTCTTGGAGTATAATGGCTAGAGATGCTGGGTTTGGTGATTTGCAATTGGAAGCAACTGACAATAGAATTTCAATGGGAGAACAGGACTAGAAGGTTACAAGGAGCTGATCAGCAAGATATTCAAACAATTTCTCTCAAAGAAATTTCTAAAGAGCTTCGCCAAGGCCACTCTCTGTTGCTGTATGTTTACACTCCATGGTGGAGTTACCTCAAATTGATATACACCTAAACATGCAGGGTGTGCTAGCTCAGTACATGGATCTATTTGAAGAACCCATCAAGTGACCACCTATAAAGGAAGTAGAGCACATTATTTCTCTTAAGGAGGGAACTAAACCTGTCAACGTTCGACCTTATCAATATGCATATTTTCAAATGGCCGAAATTGAAAAACAAGTGCAAGAGATGCTTAATCAGGGGATTATGAGGTCTAGCACTAGTCCCTACTCATTATCAGTGCTTTTAGTGAAGAAGAAATATGGTAGTTGGCAATTTTGCACAGATTGCCATGCTCTCAATGCGGTTACCATTAAAGATCGCTTTCCCATACCTACGGTAGAAGACACGCTTGATGAATTACATGGAGCAACTTATTTTACTAAGCTGGATCTTAGGGCGGGATATCATTAGGTAAGAGTGCATCCTCCAGACAATTCCAAAACTTCCTTTAGAACACACAATGGCCACTATGAATACTTGGTCATGCCTTTTGGTTTGTATAATGCAACCCCTACTTGCGTAATTCATCTTGGTCTTTTTTGATGATATATTGATTTACAGTCCTACTTGGGAGATACATTTAGTACATGTGATAAATATTTTAGAAATCTTGAGGTCCTACAAGTTCTTTATCAGGGCTAGTACGTGTGCATTTGGCCAACAAGAACTTGCATACTTGGGCCATATTGTGACACACCAGGGAATTAAGATAGACCAAAGGAAGGTAGCCGCCATGGTAGCATAGTCTCACCCTACTAATATTACTGAATTTCATGGTTTTTTAGGGCTAACATTTTATTACAGGAAATTTGTTCAGAATTATAGAGTTATAGCTCACCCTCTCACCAATTTCCTTAAGAAAGGGAAATTTAAATGAAGTGATGAGGCGGAGGCTGCTTTTCTCGCCCTCTAGGAGGCTATGACAACAACCCTTACATTTGCTATGCGGATATCAGTGAGTCCTTCACCATTGAAATTGATGGATCACGAGAGGGAATAGGTGTGGTTCTCTCTCAACGGGGAAGGCCTATTGCTTTTATGAGTCGAGCTTTGGGGGTTAGCAAACAATCTTGGTCCACTTATGCTAAGGAAATACTTGCTATATTGGAGGCTATTCGTACATGGCATCCATAGCTCTTGGGGAAGAAGTTTATTATTTAAACAAATCAGTAAGTCTCAAATATTTTTTGGAGCAACGTGTGGCAACTCCAAAACAAAAAATGGGTGGCTAAGTTATTGGGCTATGATTATGAGATAGTCTACCGACCAGGCCATGACAATTCTGTTGTGGATGCCCCTTCCTGAAAGCCCAATTCTTAACCATTTGTTTGTGCCACGGGTCACTCTTTGAGAAGAGATAAAAAAAGGCTGCCCAGGAGCATGCGTACATAGGCTAGGTGGGCCAAATAGCCGAAGAGAAGTCCGAAGGTCCATATAAATTGTGTGATGGGTTGGATTTTTATAAAGCTAGAATGGTAGTCCCTCTTGTACCTGAGATTCGCAAAAAGTTGTTAGCTGAGTTCTATGATAGCAAGCCTACAGGTCATTTTGGGGGTATTGCGCACTTACAAACGGTTAGCTACTTAGCTCAGCAATTCTATTGGCCATACATGTACAAAGAAGTCCAAGATTACGTTTCAACTTGTGAAGTATGCCAGAAGACTAAATCACAAGCGCTTACACTAGCTGGACTTCTCCAACCCTTGCCCATTCCATGTCAAGTATGGGATGATATCACTCTAGATTTCATTGAAAGATTGCCCATTTCCCATGACAAGGATGTGGTATTGGTAGTCGTTGATATACTGAGTAAGTATGCCCACTTCCTATCGTTAACTCACCCCTTTACTGCTAAACTGGTGGTAGAAAAATTTGTGGAAGGTGTACTAAAACACGGTATATTGCAATCTATAATCAGCGACCATGATCCTATCTTCATAAGTAAGTTTTGGCAAGAGTTCTTTACCATGTCTGGCACTAGGGATGGCAATGGGGCGGGGATGGGGCGGGGCAAGCAGTCCCCGTCCCCATCCCCGAAGGACATGGGGATGCCCCATCCCCAGACCCATCCCCGGCGGGGATTTTTCAGCATCCCCATCCCCGCCCCACTAAATCCCCATCTGCCCCATGCCCCGCCCCATTTACCCATACAACCATACTTTTTTTAAATATACACAATTTACAAGTTTAATATATCGATCACGATTTCTAATTAAAATTCAAGTTTAATCGAACAAGATAATATAAATAATGCTCAAATAACATCATCAAGAATTCAAGATATCCTCAAGNAACTTTTAATGATGTAACTTCTCTTTTTAATTTACTATGTTAGTCACCTATTTACACTTATGATGTATGCCCATGCTGTGTTATAAGCTACAATTCTTGGATATTTCTTGGTTGACATGTATTCTGCATGTCCTTGGTTGTGTCCTTATCCATGTTTCACAGCATCATATCCATACTTCAATTCTGTATCACCTATGAGTAGAACATTTCATATGGCTTACAAATTATGCATATTGAGCTTATTGTTTTGAATAACTACAGCATTTTTTACTCTGGGAACAATGACTTGAACAACGCAAAAGTTCCAACTTCTGAGTTCAAAAACAGCCCTGATGGTTGGGAAACAACATCAAAAGCTCAAGATGGAAATATATGGAACATGTCACAGAGAGAAGAAGACATTCTTCTCCAGGAATTTGAGTGTCGAATTGCTTGTAGCAAGTTTCAGATGTGTCTAAATATAAGTTGAGTTCCTGTTTTCCTGATTCCAATATTAACTATCGATATTGGTTTATGGAAATCATGTAGTATTTTTTAGTTTATTCTGATTTTAAGTAATGATTAATTATATTGGCAAGCTTCCTAAGTTTTCACTTGTCCCTTCTATCATTTACAAGATTATGAAACTCGGTATGCAGATTGCTAGTTTTATCAAGACTCATATATTTAGTCTGGGGAGGTCAATTGATGGTTGGAAGTACATGAAAGAGTTGGTGGGACCAAATGCTAAGAAAGGAAAGGGTAGTGTTTCTGGAATACCCAGTCTTTCTGATGCTTTTACTCAACCCTTCAAGGAGGAGAAGACTTCAGTTGAAAACACTTACATTTCCCTTCAGCGGCGGTAGTTTCTTCAAAGTATTGTGTATTGGAGGATACAATGATAATTATAGCAACTTTATAAGGGCGATGTGCAATGTTGCTGACAAGAGGAGTTCTTTATGAAGTTGTGCATTTCATCCCAACAGCTTGCCCCGCTCTTGTGATCATGTGTAATTTAACCTTGTAGTCCGGGTTTTAAATTGTGGTCTGCAATTAGAGTTGCGTCTGTAATATTGCGGTTTTGGAAGCCACTGCAACCATGATTTTAATGCAACAGTAACTTATATCGTAGCTTGTAATATCCAAATTTTAGCTAGCTGTTTGTTTGGATATTTTTAATGTAACCATTCCATCATAGTATTGTGTTTAGTGAAACCTATTGTTGGAAGGAACATTTTAGACTACAATCATTGTCAAATTTTAAGTTCGCATATCCTATCAAGCTACACAGATAACTCTTCTCTTTTATGTTTGGAATAGGATTTGTACAAAAGTAAAAGAAAATTTGGAAAAGAAATTAGAGCATGAGAAGATTATTATAGAGTATAAGGTATATTTGATCTCTTAAAGATGGCTGAAAGTTTGTAAGTATTACTTTAGTCTCTGAAAGAATACTCCTCACCTCAGCCTGTTAAAGAATACTTCGTCTATCAAAATAGTCACCCGTTTGGTTCTCTCATTAGTGAGAGTTAATGAAATCTTTCATATGGCACATTTAATGTTGATGTGGCATGTTTAGTGGGTTAGAATTGATATTTTAATGGTTTAAAATAAAAACTATAAAAAATTTCTTTAATGTCAACCCTAACGGGAATTTTGTTACCTAAAACCGACGAGGAATGGTGTTTCTTTTCCTTACTTCAAAGTGTAATCCTAATCTTGAAATTGCAGCTCAATCTCAAATCCCACAAAATTGTGAAATTTACATGTTAGAATTACAAAAATTCTTCTTCCACACACTTTGAAATTGTTAAATGTGTTTGATCAATCCAAAAAATTCTTACCAAAAAATTCCCCTGAATGGTTTCCATTTAACTGTTGTTGTGGTCCATAGTGTTTGTTTGACTTGGGATGATGGATTCTTCTATATTTTTCTTTAACTGTTATTGTGGTCTTGGTCATGGTAACCTTACCATGACTAATCATATATGTAAGATAGTAAGACCCCCTTCCCCTTTATCTTGTCTCTTTTTCTTTTCCATTCCCTAAACCCCCAAACAAAAACAAACTGTTGGAGGACACGCCAACCTTATAAGGGATAGCTTGCTATTTAGAGAGATTGAAATAGGGTAATTTGGACTATTAGTAGAGTAGTTTTGTCACCTGACTCACGTTCCCTTTTTTTTTTCTTTTTTTTTTGGANCCCTTTTTTTTTTTGTGGAAAAAAATCTGTAGAACTCCTTTAATTTTGGGTTCATGTGCGAAAATCCTCAAAGAATTCAAAAAGGTTCAAAAAAATCCCCTTGAACTATGATGTTTATGCAAAACAAACTGTCCATCCAAATTTCATTAATAAATTAACAGAATCATCATGTGTACTACATGTGTTATCATTAACTATATTTTAGGATAAATATACATAAAATTAAAAAATAAATTCAAAATTATAAAAAAAAATAGAATTAAGGAAAAATAGGAAAATTTAGAAAGGTTAGAAGAAATAAACTATGGTGCATTTTTCTGTTGAACCGAACAATTTGGTATGAAATGATCTTCCAATTTCTACCTCTAGTTTCTTGATGATATTATTATTTTTCAGGAGGCTTCTCTTAAGCAAGTAGAATTTATTAAGGAAAGTTTGAGAAATTTTTGTGAGTTATCAATGCATAGAGTTCATGACGAGAAACCACAAATGTTTTCCTATAAATATATAAATCAAAAACGAAAAGAGAAGTCATTACNCAGGAGGCTTCTCTTAAGCAGGTAGAATTTATTAAGGAAAGTTTGAGAAATTTTTGTGAGTTATCAATGGATAGAGTTCATGACGAGAAACCACAAATGTTTTCCTATAAATATAGAAATCAAAAACGAAAAGAGAAGTCATTACTCTCTTGAGTTTCCTATATATATCAGCTTTAACTTGGGAAAGTACCTAGGTGTTCTAATGCACCATAAAAGGGTGTCTAATGACTCTTTCTTGTGAAAACGAACAACTCTCTCAATCTGTGATGTCAGCTTTGCCTATGCATGGCTTGCAGACAACCTCGACTTTTGCATTTTCTTAGAGATTGTGATTTTGCTGCATTCATTTGGCTTCAGCTTCTTGAACCTTGGCTCTTCAACTATCTCTTCAATCTCGCTTGACTTAAAAGATTGGCCTGAGTGCAAAGCTTCTAAGAATTTTTTTTTTCTTTCATAACCCAAGAACCAGGTCTTAATTCCAACATTTGGATGGAGCTAAACTTACCAAACTTGCGGCGAGCCATCCCTGCTCCAAGGATCTTATTGTCAAAACACTCACAACTATAATTTATTGTGAAGAGCACTTAGAAACCCTCATTTTGTTAATGAAAAGCCTCGAACACAAGATTTTAAATGGGAAGTTTATAAGCATTTGTTGGTTTAATTTGGAATTGGAGAAATTAATCGACTTGTTTTTAATGAAGAAGAAAGACTTCATGGGTACCCAGTTTTATGTGCTTGTCAGCATTTTAACTAGAAGCCTAGAAAGGTTGAGGAAGTTTATAATCATGTGGTGAAGGGAATAAACTATTGGATAAGAGACATGATAACTAGTGTAATCATTCCTTCTAGGACTCAATGGATTTTACTTTCTGACTTCAATACAATATAAAGTCACAGAGAAGAAAACAGCCTCACAAATACAGTATAAGCTAATAGATTTCAGACCTCTAAACATATATAAACAGTACACCTCCTTTTGTGCTACTACAAATGCACTGGATGAACCGGTAAAATAGCAAAATAAAATAACATCTTATTAGCTTAACATATATAATTTAAATATCTCATAGTTCAACAATACCTATTTGCTATTGAAATCATTACTAAAATAAAACTAAAGTCCGTAAAGCAATGCATTGTACTGAAAATTACTGCATTCTCATCAATTATTAGTCTCATGGATTTGATATTTTTTGTTAGGAAATCATGCAGTTTCTAGAGTTAGAAATTGAACGGAAGCAATGGAACGTAAAGTATATAACTTGAGTTCTTTTAAATTGTCTCCCTGGTGAGGCATTAGAAACTTCTGTTTTAAATGCCTATGCAAAAAGGCTAAGCATTTATTCCATTCAAAACCTCAGCTTGAGACGTTGAATGTATAACTTACATGTCTTTACTATGATAGCAAAAACAGATTTATTGGATACTGTTTTGATCATATAGATTGTCTTGCTTTTCACCATTCTTTTCAAGTTGGAATTTTGTGGATAAGTTGCTGTTGGCAGTCCTTCTTTCATGTTTTTATTCAGTTAATAAAGATCAAAGCAGTCTACTTACGAATTTCACTTCTAGTAGTCCCTATTTAATAGGCAATCTACAAATACCAGGTATTGTAAGCCTTTACTGAGACTTATGACATGTTTTAACTTTAGAATGAAGTAACTTCTCATCACCCTAAACTTTTATATACCAAAAAAAAAATGATGACACATTCCGATTGTCAAAGTTGATATGGACTAATTAAGGTTTCTATGCTCTATTTCTCTGTGCTTACATGTTCTTTTCAATATCTTTCAAGTGTAGATAGTCATGTTCTTTTCAATATTGCTATTTGTATAAACTTCCTTGCAATCTTTTGGACCATAGCACAAATGTGCATATTAAATCACCTTATCATTGGTTTTTAATATCTAACTTTTCAATTGAAATGTAATTATTATATTTTAACAAATTTATTTACAAGTATTCGAACCCAAAGTCGTAGCCAAAGTACCCAAAAAAAATTGTTTATAAGTGTCATTGTAGTTTATGTCATTTTAGTTTCATAATGTAAATGTAAATTAAAACACTCAAACACAGTTTTTTACTATGCATTTCATGGGAACAATACTAGTCTTAAAATATCCCAAAAACTATGATATTTCAAAATTTAGGGTTTTGAGGTTGTGCCTCCATAAACCTCTACATATACTCCCCTGCATATGAGGCTCACCTCCATTGGATTACGAATATTCCAACTGTTTTCCTCCATCTGAATAATCTCCCAAGTTTGTGCTTTTAAATCGTTTAGTAGGTTATGAATTCATTTTGCTTTGTATCCCTTATTTTGCAGATTTTCTCCATCTTCACAGTCAATAAGGTATGCCCTTTTCCTTTGATTTGTAAGTTGATCTCTTATATTGTTTTTAGTATATTGATTTGTAGTTTGAGCTTCTATTTCAACCCCATCAAAACAACCAGATCTTCGGATTTTATTGCAATCAGAGGGCTTCCTCTTTTTCGGCTTGCAATAGCTTGATTGGATTGTGTGTGAAGGGTAAGAGTAAGTAACCATCTTTTGGATCTCTTCTGCATTCAAGGTTTCTCCTTTGTTTCGGTAAGAGTAAGTCTTCCTCTTCATATGCTGTGCTGTTTATGTTTTGTTTTCTCTATTACACTTCATATCTTCCATTTTTAGGATTGTGTTCTTATTACTTTTTAATCACTAATCTATTTACTGTTGTTTACTTCTTTTCATAGTATTTCATCTATAATTCCTTTTTCTAGGGGGTTGCCTCATTAATATTGAATCAAGATTGATGTTAATTCCTTTTTCTATTATTTTAAAAATACCCTATCAACTTTGATCAACCCCTTCAATTCAAAGTCGTAACACCAAAATTCCATCAATCACTGAAAGAAATGCTGCTTCTAATTAAATCTGAAGGACAACAGCCAGAAACTAGGAAGTACTAAAAATAAATAAATAAAGAAGACCAGAAAAGTAACAATTTAATTAATTTGTTTCCACAACCAGTTCCTCCAGAACTAGGCAAAAATCGCTGAGGCTGCAAGTAAATGATAGAATGAATTGACTTATACTCGTGTAATGCATGGTTTTCTTTTCAAATTTGTATTNTTTGGGAGCTGACTTTTTTCTTATTTTATTGCCAAATTAAGGATCGGCATCAATGGACAACCTACTTTTTTTTTCTTAGGAAATTGCTATCTTCTTACCCATTATTACTAATTTTGCATCCTATTTATTAAAAAATTATTATATAGGTACAAAATTTTTTTATTTAATAAGGCAAGATTTATATCTAAGGGTACCCAGTTTTATGTGCTTGTCACCACTGTAACTAGAAGCCTGCAAAGGTTGAGGAAGTTTATAATCATGTGGTGAAGGGAATATACTATTGGATAAGAGACATGATAAACTAGTGTAATCATTCTTTCTAGGACTCAATGGCTTTTGCTTTCTGACTTCAATACAATATAAAGTCACAGAGAAGAAAACTACCTCACAAATACAGTATAAGCTAATAGAATTCAGACCTCTAAACATATATAAACAGTACACCTCATTTTGTGCTACTACAAATGCACTGGATGAACAGTAAAATAGCAAAATAAAATAACATCTTATTAGCTTAACATGATTTGAAATATCTCATAGTTCAACAATACCTATTTGCTATTGAAATCATTACTAAAATAAAACTAAAGTCCATAAGGCAATGCATTGTACTCAAAATTACTGCATTCTTATCAATTATTAGTCTCATGGATTTGATATTTTTTGTTAGGAAATCATGCAGTTTCTAGAGTTAGAAATTGAGTGGAAGAAATGGAACGTAAAGTATATAGCTTGAGTTCTTTTAAATTATCTCCCTGGTGAGGCATTAGAAAGTTCTGTTTTAAATTTCTATGCAAAAAGGCTAAGCATTTATTCCTTTCAAAACCTCAGCTTGAGACGTTGAATGCATAACTTACATGTCTTTTCTATGATAGCGAAAACAGATTGTGGTTGGATACTGTTTTGCTCATATAGATTGTCTTGTTTTTCACCATTCTTTTCAAGTTGGAATTTTGTTGATAAGTTGCTGTTGACAGTGCTTCTTTCATGTTTTGATTCAGCTAGTAAAGATCAAAGCATTTTACTTGTAAAGTTTAGGTTTGAATCTCACTTTTAGTAATCCATTTTTAATAGTCAATCTATAAGTACTAGATACTGTAAGCCCTTGTTGAGGCTTCTGACATACCCTGATTTCGGAATAAGATAACCTCTCTCACCCTAAACTTTTATATACTAAAAATAAAATTAAAAATGGTGACACATTCCGATTGTCAAAGTTGACATGGACTAAGGTTTCTAAGTCTATTTCTCTGCACTTACATGTTCTTTTCAATATCTTTCAAGTGTAGATAGTCATGTTCTTTTCAATATTGCTATTTGCATAAATTTCCTTACAGTCTTTTGGACTATAGCACAATTGTGCATATTAATCACCTTATCATTGGTTTTTAATATCTAACTTTTCAATTGAAACGTAATAATTATATTTTAACAAATTTATTTACAAGTGTTCAAACACAAAATCATAGTCAAAGTACAAAAGAAAAATTGTTTATAAGTGTTATTGTAGTTTTTCATTTTAGTTTCATAATGTAAATGTAAATTAAAACACTCAACACTCAAACACAGGTTTTTTACTATGCATCACATGGGAACAATACTAGTTTTAAAATATCCCAAACTTTGGTTGGAAAGACTGTTTTTGATTATACATCAAAGATGGAAATCATAGAGTGAAAGAGATAGTAGTTTACACAGAGAAGGGTTCTTCAAGTTAACTTACTGCATGATTAAATGCTGAAAAATATTTCACATTATGGCAAGCCAAGTCCAAAATAGAAGAATCGAGTTAATTCATTGCAATGCAATTAAGGAGAAGGAGCAAATTAATGGAGGATAGCTAAATTTCTATACAAATTCTGGATGGCCAATTAAAGGAGGGATTAAACTGATTCAATTTCGAAAGTATAGGGATTTTTTTTATTCCATGAGAAGTATAGGGATTAAATTTGTCAATTTAGATCTAGAGGGACTAGGATAGCTTGACCTTTTGCTACCGGAATTTCCGCTTCAATGGGCGTCCATCCAACTTCCAAGAAACATCACATACAATAATAAGACAGTAAGAAAAACAATTGAATTTAGGGAGCCGACTTTTTCTTATTTTATTGCCAAGATAAGGATTGGCATTAACCTGACAACCTATTGTTTGTTTTCTTAGGTAATTGCTATTTCCACACAGCATCTTATTTATTAAAAATTTAATAAGTCAAGATTTATATCTAATAAATAATGATATCATTTATTTGTATAATAGTACTATACAGGACTAGAATTAAACGTTGAAATTTAAGTATGAATATAATATAAATTTTTTATCAAAGAAACAGCTAAACATATGGTCTATAATATGGATCTAATAAATATACGTATAAAAAATATACGAGTATATATATTACGTTTAATAATAAGTATTATAGCATCTTTTATTGACTAAATTTAAAATAGTTTATTTTTAATCAAAAAACTTATTATATTTTTTGATAAGACAAAGTATATAAAATTTAAGTTATTGTTACATATGAATCATATCTCAAAATACTTAAAATTCATAAAAATTATTAATTTTAATTAAAAAAACTATAATAATAGTATAATAAAAATCAGAGTTTAAGGTCAAAGTTATATTTGTATTAACTACAAGTGTAAAGAAGAGAAATAAAAGTCTAGCTATGTTAGGTTAAAAAAAAATATAAATGACAAAAGTTCATTAAACTAATGTGCATGGAAGAATTTTTTTACTCTTTAAAACAGAACGTAACATTTTATATGTCTTTTTATAGGAGCTTTCAATTAAACATATATTTTACTGATTTTTTGATTTTGATACATCAAAAATAAGAATTTTATTAAAAATTACATATGTACATGTACAATACAAGTATTATACGTGTTTTAACTAACTACAGTCCTATTTTATATCTCATTCAATACGTATAAATTTTCATATTGAAGGATGATAACTTAGTCTATGTCATATTTAGAGATTAAAGAAGATGTAACATTAACAAAATAATGTGTGAAAACAGTTGCTCCCATATTTTTTAATGTAATTCTATTTTATAATCACAAATGCTCATAAAAAAAATATTGTTGACTTTTTGGTGCCGGAATTTCCACTTCAATGGACATTCATCCAACTTCCAATAAATTTCGTAGCATAACAGACAATAATATGGGGAAAATGATTAAGACAATAAGAAAAGCAATTGAATTTTGGGAGCTAACTTTTCTTATTGTATTTTATTGCCAAATTAAGGATCGGCATCAATGGACAACCTACCAAGAAATTTCGTTGCACCTTGGTGCTTGTTTCGTTTCTTTGAGCTCAAAGTTTTCTATTTATGTCTAAAGCCACAGCCCTATGCTACTGTCAGTTAAACACACAAACTTCTGAAAGGTCATTACAATCATGGCTCTGTCATCTAGTCTCACCTATAAACAAAAATACAATTATGATGTCTTTTTGAGTTTTAGAGGTGAAGATACCCGCTATACTTTTACCGGCAACCTATATTTTGCTTTATGTCAAAAGGGAATCAACACCTTCATGGATGAAGAGGAACTTCGGAGAGGGGAACAAATTTCACCGGCTATTCTCAAGGCAATAGAAGAATCAAAAATTTCTATCATCGTGTTCTCTGAAAATTATGCATCTTCCACATGGTGCCTCGACGAACTTGTTAAGATTCTTGAATGCATGAAGCAACAGAACCAACTGGTTTTTCCAATTTTTTACAGAGTGAAACCGTCAACCATACGGCGCGAGAGAAATAGTTATGGAGAAGCATTAGCTAAGCATGAAAAGAAGTTCAAAGATGGCTTGGATAAGGTGCAAAAATGGAGATCTGCTTTGTTTGAAGTATCCAATTTATCTGGATGGGAGTTCGAATCAGGGTACGTGGTATTTCCCCCACTTAAATATATAATTGATTTTTTCTGTTTTTTTGTGCAATCTGGCTTTGATTTTGCTGCATCATATTTAGACATATTATTCCAATTTTTGAGGAAACTAAATGAGAGGAATAATATTAAAATATTGGATAAACAGTTTTATCTCAGAAGTCAAAACAGTATCTCAAGTTTGGAAAATTGTTTGTAGATATATATACTAATTTAGATGCTAGATAGTATGCCTTGACTTCCAAAGCTTTGATTTAAACAAACTCTGATTCATAAACAGAAATGAAAATTAGGAACGAGTTCATATCAGTTATACAATTCAAATGGTCCAACTCATTGCCATATCATCTTTCCAATCAACTCTGTGGTACAAGCACTAAGTAGGGATGATAACGGGGCAGGGAGTGCTCCTTTACTCCCTGAATCCAATAGGGATTCTCCATGTCCCCATCCCAAATCCCTAGTGGGGAACGAGGATCTGTGGGGATCCGCAAAAAACAATTTTTTTTTTTTTTTTTATCAGTTACATATATAAAACTACTAACATATCACTATATAGTATAAATGTCATAAAAGGGTATTTTAAAATTTTAAAATTTTGGAGATTCCCATGAGGCAGAGACTATGATCCTCATCCCTGTCCTCAAAATTCAAACAGGGAGAAATCTCTCTCTGACCCCATCCCCATAGGGGTAAATTTCCTCCATCCCTAGCTGAACTTGGGAAATTCTCTTCAAATCCCTGCCTGAAATGGGCATTTTGCCAAAACTGTTCCACCACCAGGATAGGGTGCAAATGAGCTACACTTAGTCCCACGTGACTGGTCATGTTAGTCCATGTGTCAAGACAACTTAGCATTCCGTGTCATACCACCTTAACCAGTTATAAGAACTAGTTTTACCATTTCTAACTTGTTCCTCCGTATTTCCTTCAGTATACCTGTCTTACACACACTCAAAATTCACAAAGTTTGGTTTAAATGTTGGTATAACCTAAGTTAGCAATAAAACTTAATCAATTTTTATCATCAAAATAGGTTATGAAACCTTGGAGAATACGTAAGTGTATTAACAAAATATAATAATTGTACTATTACAACTAAGAGCCATCTACAATGAAATCTTAGCATAGAATTGGTGGGTTTAATGACACTTCCTCTAATTTAGGAACAATCGTGTTTGATATCAAAGTTTTATTCTCACCTTATACTATGCTTTGTTTTACTAGTTTATTATCTTCTTATGTAACCAAAACAAACTCTTAATAAATGATATTTTTAATTCAAATGTATATAATTTCTAATTTACTTCCGTGTGTAAAAAAAGTTACTAATCTTTTTCAGCTTGAAGTGTTTTACAATGTTTTCATTTTGCTAGGTACGAGTTTCAATTTATTCAAATGATCATTAAAGAGGCCTCTGCAAAACTAAATTCCAAGCATTTATATGTGTGTGACAACTTAGTTGGACTCAAATTTCGCATGGAAGAAATAAACTCACTTTTAGATATTGGGTCTAACAAAGATTCCCACATGGTAGGAATTTATGGGCCTGGAGGTGTAGGTAAAACAACACTAGCCCGTGTTTTATATGACTTGATTGTTGATCAATTTGAATGTTCATGTTTCCTTGTTGATGTTAGAGAAATTTCTAATAACAGAGGCCTATTAGCACTTCAAGAGACGCTTCTAGCTAAGACGCTGGGGGAGAAATATGACAAGTTGTCCAATGTTTATGAAGGAATTCCTATAATACAAAATAGGCTTAGTTGTAAGAGAGTTCTTCTGGTTCTTGATGATGTTGATAAATTGGAGCAGATACAACTCTTAGTAGGACAATGTGATTGGTTCGGTTCTGGGAGTAGGATCATTATAACAACAAGGAATAAACATTTGCTAATTGCTCATCAGGTTGAAAAGACATATCAAATGAAAGAGCTAAATGATCATGAAGCTCTTGAACTCTTCAGTTGGAATGCCTTCAAAGCGAGGCAACCTCCATCAAGTCATCTGAATATTTCAAAGAGTATAGTACATTATGCTAAGGGCCTTCCATTAGCTTTGAAAGTAATAGGTTCTGATTTGTTTGGTAAAATATTAGATGAATGGAAATGTGCATTGGATAAATATGAGAGAATTCCGAATGGAGAGATTCAAAAAGTACTCAGAATAAGCTATGATAGCTTGGAGGAGAATGAGAAAAATATTTTCCTTGACATTGCTTGCTTCTTCAAATGGGAGAATTTGGAATATGTTGAAAAGATATTAGATGCTTGTAATTTCTACCCACAATTTGGTATTGGAGTACTTGTTGATAAATCTCTCATAAGTATTAAATTTGGCAAATTGTGGATGCATGACCTAATAAGAGACATGGGCCGGGAAATCATTAGACAGATTTCACCCTTAGAACCTGGTAAAAGATCCAGGTTATGGTTTCATGAGGATGTTCTTGAAGTATTAACTCAAAATACGGTAAGGACCATACCAGTATTTCTTTAATTAGGCTTGGTAATGTCTTGATGTAAAATTTGATGATGTGGTAATGATACTTATTTGTGCTTATATTGAAGGGAACTGAGAATGTTCAAGGATTAATGCTTCATTTGCCTAAACCAGAAGTAGTACATTGGAGTGGTACCGCCTTCAATAAGATGAAAAATCTGAGAATTCTTGTTATTCAAAATGCAATCTTTTCAACTAGCCCTAAATATTTGCCAAACAATTTAAGGTTGCTTGAGTGGAAGAAATACCCTTCAAAAACCTTGCCACCTGGTTTTCATCCGAAGAAACTTGTTGTCTTCAACTTACCTAGCAGCTACTTCACTCTAGATAAGCCATTCAAGGTACAAGTTAGCAACTTTTTTCTTTTTCTTTTTTATTATTATTATTAAAACTTGCATCTAAACTCTTAAGCTTTCTTACCTTAGCACTCATTTTAATTTATTTATGTTTTTCAGGAATTTCAATTTTTGATAAAGATGAATTTCTCTGAGTGTCAATTCTTGACTCAAATACCTGATTGTTCTAGAGTCCCAAATTTACAAAATTTGCGGCTTCGAGACTGTACAAATTTAGTTAAGGTTCATGATTCTGTTGGATTTCTTAGTAAACTTGTTTGTTTCGATGCTTCTAATTGTAACAAGCTCAAATATTTTCCACGTGTCATCCACTTGAAATCTCTTGAATACCTTGACTTTAGCCAATGCAGAAGACTTGAATTCTTCCCAAATATTTTGGCAAAGATGGAAAAGTTGTCTGAGATTTGTTTGGATGGGACTGCCATTAAGAAACTCCCTGATTTCTTTGGTACTTTTACAGGGCTTGCTTGGTTACATATGGGATCTTGCAAATATCTTAGGAATCTACCAAGTAGTTTATTCAAGCTGCCACACCTTTGGGTGCTAAGTATGGAAGACTGTCCTCAACTTGTAAAATCATTAAGACAAGTTGATGTAATCAACAGCCCAAGTATAGAGACATTGTATCTCGACAATTGTGGCCTATCTGACGAAGATCTACCCATGATTTTTAACTGTTTTCGGAACTTGCATTGCTTGAGCCTAAAAGGAAGCAATCTTGAAAGGCTCCCAACATGCATTAAAGAAGCTGTTAATTTGAGGTTTCTTTCTGTTGATGACTGCAAGAAGCTCAGAGAAATTCCAGAAATTCCATCAAATCTACAGACAATCTTGGCAAGAAATTGCAGATCATTAACTTCAGAATCATCAAGCATGTTATGGAGTCAGGTTCGACTACTCTTTTCGCTTCCACATTTATATAACCAGGCTTTAACCTATGCACTTTCAGTATAAGAATTCAACAAAAAATTGAAAGTAAAATTAATATTAAAGGATTTAAGTATGAATAAAGATATGCAATCATAATTTAATACTCAATTAAAATGTTTCTCAGAATAACCATATATATAAACAAAATCATGTATCTCTTGTTTCTTTATAAAAGATGGATGTTTTTAGCATTAGTTAAGGAACTTAGCTGTTTAATCACTCCCCTTTTTTATTCTCTTCACACTAAGAAAATAATTAGTTAAGGAACTTACTTTTTAATAATAGTAAAACTCAATTATATTGCATTTGTTAATGTGTGTCTCAGGCATTCAAAGAGGTCCACAAGTTACAAGTAAGAATGCTGGCAACAGAAATTCCAGAATGGTTTGACCATCATAACAAAGGAGAAACAGTGTCCTTTTGGATTCGTCAAAAGTTCCCTGTTGTTGCTTTAGCTTTTGTCTTTAAAAAATTGAATAAATTGGAGAATGAAATACTGTCTCAAATAGATGTACCCGACGATGATGTCCACATTTTCATCAATGGTATCAAAGTATGGAGCAAATATTTCTCTCATCCAGTTCTGGGAGGTCATGTAGGGTTGTTTGATGTACGAGAACTTTTCACCATTGAGCAGTGGATGGGCCTTGATTCATTTCTAGTACATGATTGGAACTATGTGGAGATCTATTACAATAATTCATATCCAGAATTAACAAAACTGACAGCAGAATATGGTGGAGTTCATGTCTACAAGCAAGAAACAAATATGANTGCATAACTTACATGTCTTTACTATGATAGCAAAAACATATTTATTGGAAACTATTTTGATCATATAGATTGTCTTGCTTTTCATCATTCTTTTCAAGTTGGAATTTTGTGGATAAGTTGCTGTTGATAGTGCTTCTTTCATGTTTTGATTCAGTTGGTAAAAATCAAAGTATTTCACTTGTAAGGCCTAAGTTCCAATTAAACTTCTAGTAGTCCCTTTTTGGTAGACAATCTGTAAGTACCACATACTATAAGCCCGTGCTAAGGCCTATGGCATGCCCTGGCCTTGGAATAAGATAACCTCCCTTTACCCTAAATTCTTATATACCAAAACATTAAAAAAAAATATTGACACATTCCGATTGTCAAAGTTGACATGGATTAAGGTTTCTATGCTCTATTTCTTTGCGCTTACATGTTATTTTCAATATCTTTCAAGTGTAGATAGTCATGTTCTTTTCAATATTGCTATTTGCATAAACTTCCTTATAATCTTTTGGACTATAGCACAAACGTGCATATTAAATCACCTTATCATTGGTTTTCAATATCTAACTTGTCATATATTTAGATTATCTGAAATTAGCTTCATTGACATTTTTCATGGTCTAAGCTGGTGAGATTGCTATAAAGACACACCATTCAACGAGAGATTATGGATATACTTGTATTGTATTTCTCTTTGAGCGTCCTTTATAGGAATGGTGAAATACGAAAAATTGAAAACGAGATACATGAAGTGGATGTGAAGAAAACGACAGTCTCATTATGCCATGGAATAGGCCATTATATAAGCCAAAATTTAGCAAAATTCATCATGATTTGAGGAGTATGTAGCTTTTGGCCTTTTGACTGAAATATTACTGTTTGGTAAACTTATTACGGAAATGTAACATATTCAAAAATATTTACAGAAATATAACAGTTTTAAAAAATTCAAAAAGTAAAANAAAAAAAAAAAAGATTCGGTGCAGGTGGGCCCTAGGGGACGCGCCATGGGTCTGCTGGCGTGTCCCCACAGGACACGCCACGGCCCACGTGGCACATCCCTGTTTGTCCGTTTCTCCTCCCTCCTCTAGACATGCGGCCCCCAGTTTTATGTAAAAATGTGAGATGTGGTGTGTGAAGAAGGAACACACCGGTTCCCTAATGGCATATCCCCACACAAGCCGCCACGTGACATACGGCGCTTCCCCACTGACTGTTGGCATGTCAGGGCCCTCTGGCGTGTCTGAGTGCTATATAACCCTCATCCATGAAGAGTTCATTAGGCTTAATAGAAAATTTAGACACCCACAGAGTGAAAGAGAGACTTCAAGCAACAAGCAAAGGTGTGAAATTTTCAAATTTCAATGAGCAGAGGATAAAAGATTTCATCAAGTTTCTGTTTGTGAAGCAATACTTTATAAGGTATGTTAAAATTTAAATTATAGTTTAAGCTTAATAATTTATTTTTGGTATGATTTATATATGTTCATCTGAAAGTGTTAATATAAATAAATTATTATAATATTCATAAACTGTATATAATAATAAGTTTGATAATATTCAAGGTTCTGTTTGAATTTTGTGAAGCAATAATTTATAAGGTGTGTTAAAATTTTAATTATAGTTTAAGCTTAATAGTTGTTTTTTATTTTTTATTTTTTGTATGATTTATATATGTTCATCTGAAAGTGTTAATATAAATAAATTATTATAATATTCATAAACTGTATAAAATAATAAGTTTGATAATATTAAGTAATATATGTCTTTTAGCTCAATATTGTTATGATAATTGTATATGAAATACGATATATGATATATTTAGTTTTAAATTTAGGATAAAAATGCTGATATTCATTTATTACAATGGTCGAGTGTATAATGGAGAACATGGAGTGATGTACGAAAGTGCCAATCCTGTATGCATGAGGTTGAAGCATAAAATTAGACTACCTTGTCTTAAGAAGGTGATACAACAAAAATTACGTCTTCCTCCCAATACAGTGATATCTAATATCAAATATAGATTTCCTATGTCAGCTAACCCTTTGTATTAAGGTGCAATTGACCTCATGGTTGATGAGGATGTATTGTGCATGTATGAAAGTCATTCACAGCATGTCAATCTTGGAGCAATGGAGCTTTATGTGGAGAGTAAACTGTTCAGATTGATGAAGTTGATGCAGGTGGGCCAAGTTCAATACCTTGTTCAGTGCAGGGGTACAGTCAAGCAGATTTTAAATATGACCAATATTATCGGCCACATGTTGACTCATTTGGATGTCAAGCTGGCATGCCTAGTTCTAGTCAAACTTTGCAGCTACCAGAGATCTATGACTATGCTTGTGATGACGCTTGGTTCAATTATGATATAATCCAGGGGTGAGGCATCGAGGAACACGAAACTGCTGTGAATATAGAAGGACATGAAGACGTTCAAATTACTGGTGCAAATTCTCCCCTTGATCCTTTAATTACATCAAGCGATGATGAATATGAGATGACTGATGGAGATGAATTTGGTAGTGATGAAGAAATTGAGCATAGTTTATATCTGAATGTACTCCCATTGCAGTATAATGAATCTTCACTAGTTTATTCATAAATGAACTGGGATGCTATGCAAATTAGTGATGACACTGGCACATTAGATGGACATAGAGCGTGGGAAAGTGGTGGAGAGTTGTCAGTTGGGCAACATTTCTCAACAAAGAATGACGTTCAAATTGCTATCAAAAAATACTCAATGCAAGTACATAATTCATTCATTGTTAAGCAGTTGCATCCAACAGTATGAAGTGTTATTTACCCAAACAAGGATAATGGTTGTAATTGGAGACTTTGAGCTTGCCAAAGGAGTAAAAGCTGACAATGGGAGATCAGAAAGTACAACGGTCATCATACTTGCACAAATGCCATGATAATGCAAGATCACAATAAGTTAGACATGAATATGATAGTGTCGAGCGTTCATAGGATGATTGAGGAGAGTCTGGATGTGTCAATTAAATTTTTACAAGAAAGAATATTAAATGACTATAGGTACCACACATCGTACAGGAAAGCATGGCTAGCAAAGCAGAAGTGTATCGAAAAGATGTTCGACAATTGGAATGAGAGCTACAACCTCTTGCCAAGAGGGATGGCAGCAATCATGGCGGCAAATCCTAGAACTGTTGTGGAATGGTTGTTAGATAATAATCAGATCAGCAGTAATTCTAATGTTCAAGAGAAGATGTTTCGCCATGTATTTTGGACATTCAAAGCATGTGTTGATGCATTTCCTTTTTGCAAGCTTGTGATATAGGTAGATGGGACTTTCTTGAGTGGCAAGTTCGTAGGACATTGCTGATTGCTTCAACACAGGACGGCGATAAGTCACCATTGCCTCTTGTGCTTGCTATTGTAGAGGGTGAAGTAAAAGATGCGTGGACATGGTTTATGACCTTAGTTCGTTGGCATGTTGTTGGAGATCAACAAGATTTGACTATTATTTCAGATCATCATATAAGTATACTGTCTTCAATTGCAGATCAACGCATGAGTTGGAGTCTGCCACTAGCGCACAATTTCTTTTGTTTGCGGCATATCTTTAGCAATTGGAATACACACTTCAAGAATAAAACTCTAAAGACAAAAATATACGCAACAGATATGTATAACTTTTTAATTCAAGTTTTTTTCATTCTAATAGTATATTTAGTTTAAGTGTATGTTGCTTAATTTTCAATTTTAATCGATTTTAACAGGTAGTCAATTTGAATCCCTTAAATTTAAGGAATTTATGAGGGATATACAAAATCGATGCGAAGGCAACCGAGCATGGAAGTATATAGAAGATCTTGATTAGGCGAAGTGGACTTTGCAAGGAGATATTGAGGGGAGGCGGTATGACATGATGACATATTACAGGTTGAATGCTATTTTCACCAAGAAGAGGGATGAAACTAGTAATATGAGAGTGAATGGACAACAATGGACCGAATATGCAATGGTAAAGATGCGTGCTAATTCACGCGAGACATCATCACACAAGCCTCAATTGTTTAATAGGGACATTGGTTTATTTAAGGTGGAGGAGAGATATAATATGAGAACTAGGACGGCTGGTAAAACATTTATTGTCAATCTGAGAGAGAGACAATGTAGTTGCGGTAAGTTCAAAGCCCTCCATTTGCGATGCTCACATGCAATATTTGCGTGCGCATCTGCTTCACTCAATGAATGGTGGTATGTTGATCCTGTATACTCTATTGAAAATTTGTTAAACGTATACTGTGGACAATTTAAGCTTATTGGTGGACAAGAAAATTGGCCTGAGATCATTGGAGTACATATCAGCCCTAACGCTGCAATGCTGAGGAAGAAAGGCACCCTATTATAAACTGCATACGAAATGAAATGGATTGACGAGATTCAAACAGTAACTTGCGGTTGAGATGCAGTATTTGTCACATGGAAGGTCATAATAAGCAAAAATGTCCTCTTAGAAGAATGCCTGATCCATGACCCAGTTACATATCACACATTTAATGTAGCATGTTTTGTATGTTAATTTTCAAATCACTTTTTTATTACTTGCCAGTTATGCAATATGATGTTTGCTTATATAGTAAATTTTTAGCTGTATTGAACCATAATAATGTCGATAACATTTAAATACAAAGATTTTATAAATAAACACATTACAATAATATCAATGTTTCATGTACAATAAGAAAGTAGTACTAATGCCGATGTCGATCTAAACGTCCCTCTGTCCCACATTTAGAGGGACACCTCGCACGTGGTGGCAACACTTCTTCGGTAGGTTGGGTGGTTGGTGGTGTCATGTCATCATACGCTTCCCCTAAAGCAAACAGTCTAGTCTCAGTCATTGTTGGATCTATAGACGGATGTCTTATCGGAGGAGTCATTGTAGGAAGCGTCCAATCTTCCAGGAATAATGTTTGTGAAGAGGATCCGGTATATGCATCAGCAGCCGATGAGGGAACACGATAATCAACGCCAAAGAAGTTATATGTAGGAGATAGTGCCATATCATATGCATATGTTGGCGCATCAAAGTAGCCTTGGTCTTGTGTAACTTGTACTGGATCTGGCTGGTATGGCACGTTGATTGAGGACCCATGCACCTCGGTGTGACGAACCGACTATGATGATCTATCAGACCTCACACTGGGATGTTGTTGGTTTTTGGTAGAGTGTGAGGTAGACTGTTGTCGTAATGACGAAGCTCGTGACCCCGATGACATAGAAGCACTACCTGATGACATAGATGCACTCCTCGATGACACGGTCGCCTCTAGAGCTATCTGGGGTTGCATTACTGGCGGGAACACTCTGAACTGTACACACACCCCAGTTAAGCTTGCAACAAATGCTTGGTACTGATCTTGTGAAAGATTAGCAGGCTGATAAGGCCACCCAGGTTGAGGTCTCCAACCCTGCTGAGTTGCCCCTTGCTGAGGCCAACCTTGCTGAGTTCCCCCTTGCTAAGGCCAACCCTATTGAGGTCCACCTTGCTGACTTGCCCTCTGTTGAGGTTCACTCTATTAAGGCCAACCATGCTGAGTTGCCGTCTGTTGAGGTTCACCCTGCTGTGTTCTCTAACCTTGCGAAGTTCCCCAACCCTACTGAGATCCTCCCTGTTAAGGTCTAGCTTGCTGAGTTCCCCAACCTTGCTGTGTGTTGGAACCATGCTGTGCGCCAAGAATAGAATCAATCAGCATCAGGGTTTGTTATGGATCAATACTTATTCAAAAAATAATATATAACTAAAATTTAAAATAAGAAAAAAAAAAAACCGAAATGCACTACACCGACCTGTCTAGCGGCTATGGCATTTTCAGGGCTCATCCATCGGCGCGTTATTCATAAGTACCATGGCATGTAAACAGGATCTATCCCTAATGGCTCGTCTAAATTGACAATGTATTGACGTTGCTCATCCCATAAGAGGTTTAGCTCTATATGATGCAAGGTCCATAATGTAGCATGCTTCCCTCTCATGTTCACATTGTGAAACTGTCTATTAAAAATAGTGATCTCTCATGGAATGTGCTGCCAACTCCTAAATTGGAGCATGACTCGATCAGGATTATGGTGCTCTACAATGTAATAACATATTAATGGTAGCTTAGCAGTCCAAACCTCATGTATTGTAAAACAATAACCTGGGAGTAGTGCCATCAATGACCTGTTATATGGTTACCATACAATCTGTTCATATCACATATCAATAACATGATTAATATTTCGATTCTATACAAAATCAAGTAATGAATGAAATCAACTAGTTACAAGTAATAAGTCTTCTTATGTCATCAATTTTAAGCAAATCAAAAGCTCGACGATATCCTTTTTGGTCCGAGCCATAGACAATATTCGTTTAATCTACCAGAGATTTCCACCTAAAAAATTTCATAATATTATTACACTATCATAAATTAGGTGTATTACAACACAAACATTATGTATAATTAATTATGTATAATTCAATCCATACAAATTATGTAACTATAATATGATTTATATAATTCAATTAACATGCAAATTAATGTTCATGTACTTTAATTCTAAATAATTCAAAATAATGTAGAAAATTTATTTACTTACCTAGTTGCAAGTGGTCCAGTAGGATCGCAATCTACTGTCCTCGGAGCTATACATGGGAATCTCTTCCACGCCTAACACTGGAGTAAAAAAACACAACATGGGAAGTTATCAGCTTCCTCAAGAGAAGCCATGCAGAGACTTCTATATAGTTGAGCAAGACAAGCTGATCCCTAACTTAATATCCCTGTTTCAGTCAAATTTTTCAACAACTTTAAATACATTAAATGCACAAAATTTCCAGTTTGATCAGGCATCACTCACATGCCGATTAGACGTAGTATATGCGCTCTAGCATATTGCTGTACTACGTCATCTGTTGCATCATTTGGACATTGACGAAGTGTCCATAAAAGCCAACTCAACTTCAGTCTTCCACCAACTAAAGCCTTGTCAGGTGGTGTTACACCCAGTAGAACTGTACAAAGATCACTCCAATCATAATCAGTATACTCTGATACTGTATCCCCATCTACAGTAGACCAATCAACACCTCAACATCTTGCAGTGTAATCGTGCACTCACTGCCAGACATATGAAAAGTATGTGTCTCTGGTCTCCACCGTTCAACTAATGTAGATATTAGTTGAATATCTATTTGTGTGGGTTCTACTTTTGCAACCCCACCAAAACCTGCAATTCTCACATATTCCATAACCCGATCGTCAGGCTTACGTATTCCACCATGAGATCGGGGTCGCACAACTATGTCAACTTGTTTCAATTAACAAATTACAATGTTTATTAAAAAAATTACAAAAATATATATATACAAAAATTTAAGAAAAAAAATACTACATAAATTTTTTCTAAAATACTTACTCCAGTATCCCATATTTTTGTGGATATGTGATTTCTTTGTTCAGTTAATAAAGTTGAGTCTTGTGGTCCCGATAGTAGAAATTCCTCTGACATATTTTTGGACCAATATTTTATAATGGAAATAAGGTCAATAATAACACTCTTAAAAAATTAGAACAGCAATGTCACAATGGAGATGAAGATAACAACCAAAATCCTTCGATCTAAAGAGCACAACAATGAGAAATGAAGAGAATGAGGATGAAGAAATGGCTAAGTAAGAAGAATGGCCGCTGGAAGAGGGAACAAGGAAGAGGGAAGAAAAGGCAGAAGGAAGGGAAATGCGGAGCAAGAGGGAAGAAAGAGAAAAAAATTTGCATGCACAGACTGCCACGTGGCTGCATCCGTTTCGCCCAAACTCAGGTCCGCTAGGGAGTCGCCAAGGGAAGCTTTGGTCAACGCATTTGACTGACTAAGCTATTGCCCCACGAAATCGGTTTCAGACACGCAGGGGAAGCGGACAAACAGGGACGTGCCACGTGAGCCGCGGTGTGTCCTATGGGGACTCGCCGGTAGCCCACGACGCGTCCTGTGGAGCCCACCTGCACTGAATTTTTTTTTTTTTTTTTACTTTTTGAATGTTTTAAAAATGTTATATTTTTGTAAATATTTTTGAATCTATTACATTTCCGTAATAAGTTTACCAAACTGTAATTTTACAGTCAAAAGGCCTGTAGCTTTCAGAGCAAGACATTTTTTTTTTCCTTTTATGCTGACTACGTTCGTGACTCCAATCATGGGTTCGCTTACCTCCACTCAACATTATATTATAGGTGCAATCAGGCAAAATATTTTTGAATTTGAATACCATGGTCAAAATAAACTAGTAAAAAAGATCCATTTTCGTTGATGAATGAATGACCACTTCATAAGCTTTCACCAGTAAATGGATTTTTCAATCTAGCTCAAAACTTGCTATATAGCATCTACTTCATGTTGCTAATGAGGCCAAAATAAATAAAAATAAAGTACTAGGTCCTATCTTTGAAGATATTATGGGCTATCTATACAAATGTCTTACCAAACTCGTCATCACCCGAAGTTGCAACTACTTAGTCAAATGTTGAGATGTGCTTTTCAATTTATGTGAATATCATTGGGAAGAAGGCAATTTCTAGCCAACACTGAAGTAATCATTCCTCGCATTTCCTCAGCGCATGAGTCTTCTGATAAAAAATTGTTTCAATCGCACTTTTAGTAGTTATTTTTTAGTATGCAATCTATAAATACCACATACTATAAGTCTATGCTAAGGTTTATAGCATATTCTGATCTTAAAATGACATAATCTCTTTTTATACTAAATTTTTTTTTTAACAAAAACAAAACAAAACAAAAAAACGACTGCAAAACATTTTTTGACCTGTATTAGCATGACAGAGAGATAGTGAATGAGCCATTTATGATTTCTTCAATGACAAGATGGCGACTGTTTTGAGGAGAAAAATAAAGAAGACCGATAAACTGAGCTTACTACCTCAAAACTGCAGCAGGTTTATAAAATGGACAAAACTTAGGTAAAGTTCCATAGGTGCTAGTAGTGCTGTTCCTCAATTAAAATAGAACATGTGTATTATTTTATACACATCACAGCCACCTCAACTTCACCTATCTAACGCCGTTAACCCTTTCTTCTTCACGCATCACTTCACCTTCTCCATAATCACCATCGCATCTCACTATCAAATCTTTTCCTGCTCCACCCCAAAAACCAGGTTTTTATTTATCTAAGCCAACAGAAAAGCAAGAGTCGCAAGGTTGTTGGCAGATTAATTAGTGCGAAAATTATCAAAACTTACAAAAGTTGATGAAAAACAGAGTGATAAGAGTAAGGGAGATGTACATAGGGAGAAAAGTGATCCAGGGACAAGTCCTGTACAGGCAAGGGCAAGGAGACGCCGATAAGGCCAATTCCGGCAAAGATTGCCACTGGAGGTATTTTGAAGTCTGAATAGAAATTAATAACCATTTTTTTTTTTTCATTTTTCCATTTTCCTTATCTGGGTTCATGCATATGTGGGCATTCTGTTTGTATATTGATGAACACAGGATAAATGGTTTGGGCATTCTAAATTTTATTTAATGGCAACAATCTTTCAGTTAATGAATGCATTCCAAGTCTTTGATAGAATGTCTCAGTGAAAGAAGTAATACTACATTTATATTCTTGCTCTCTTGTTCTGATGTCTGAAGTCTCTTAGCAATTAGAAAATAAATAAAGTATCTAATTCATTATCCAGTATAAAAAGAACCAACGTACTTATAAAATATGTAAAGCACTGCATAGAGTTCTTAAAGCCCTGATAATATTATGCCATGAAAAGCATTTGAACGGGTAGAACAGTAGTTGCTAACTTTGATCGTTGCCTCTCAGAATACTTTGAACATGCATGAATGCATAAGAGAGCAACCAGAAATCACATTTGTAAATTTAATTTTAAGTTTTTTCCCTCTAGGTAAGCAATATAAATCCATCAAGCCTGTCACTATTATTCCATCTTCTAGAGTAAGTGGTGATTCAATTCCTATTCTTTAAGAGATAAGCATGTTTCTAGCTTATGAATGGTATATTTGCATTGTTAATAGGTTGGCATCATCCATGCTATCAACAAGCTTCATAATTATCTGCCTGGTTTGAACTTGGCAGTCTCACTGCATGCTCCAATCCAAGACATCCGTTGCCAAATAATTCCTTCTGCTCGTGCTTTCCCTTTGGAAAAACTTATGAATACACTACAAGAATATCAAAGGAACAGGTGAGAATTATAGGTTTTCATGTTACTTATGAATATTATTTGAACTTGTATGCTTTGGTGCTGTTCACTTCTTCAGTCATTTCAGGGGCCTAAAATATTTAATTCGTAATTACAGTTAGCAAAAAATCTTAATTGAGTACATAATGCTTGATGGGGTGAATGATGAAGAGCAACATGCCCACCAACTAGGGAAACTGCTAGACATTTCAAGTGGTAAGCTTTGAGTTTATATATATAGTAAATTGCAGCATTTACAGTGTTACCAAGTTTAATATCTTAACTTGATATTTGCATATGGCCTTGATCCCTGTCAAGCAGGTGGTGAACTTAATACCTTTCAACCCTATTGGTACCTTGAGTCAATTCAAAACCAGTAACGAGCAGAAAGTATCAAGATTTCAGAAAATTTTAAGGGGCACCNTGTCAAGCAGGTGGTGAACTTAATACCTTTCAACCCTATTGGTACCTTGAGTCAATTCAAAACCAGTAATGAGCAGAAAGTATCAAGATTTCAGAAAATTTTAAGGGGCACCTATAATATCCGAACAACAGTCCGAAAGCAAATGGGTCAGGACATAAGTGCTGACAGTTGTTAAATTTTAAACGTATTCTTAGGGATCTGCTAAAGTCTGAGAATTGACTCAAGGAAGGATATGGAGGAAATATTGAGAACTAAGCTTTCAAAAATCAAGGAAGAGCCAGAATTCTGTGAAGAGAACCTTACACCACCAAGACATATGTGGATGGCGAAGAAACAAGGAAAATATTTAGTATCCCATGTCAATTTCAATATATGATGTAACCTCTGCTTGTTCCTCTGTCTGACTTAACTTGTATGCTATATGTAATTCATGTACAGAAAATGCTTCTCAAGCTTCATAATTAGGGCCTTAGGTTTATCTTCTTCTAGAGAAAAATGTAACTATTGATGTCTTAAAATATGTCACAATTCTTCCATATTATTTATTTATCTTACTTGTATTTTGCTAAGCGATAAGCTTACCATTTGTATGATACCCTTGGTGAGTGAGTGATCTAGGACTTGTTCAAACAATGTAAATAAAATTCAAGAATTCAATTTGGTTTCTCATTTCTTTTTGTTCGAAAGAGTTAGAAATATCTTTTCTTCCTTTTTCTTCTTCGTACAATGTGTAATTTTTTGGCATGGTTGTCTTTTGGATGTCATAAATTAAGTGATAGTGACTTCTTGTATTAAAAATAGGCAGATAGTACATACATGTTCAACTTAGAGGGTCTTATCCCTAAACTTTCTCAATTGGCTCAAGAAGTGAGAGAAGATGAAAAAGCTCTTCATCTGCATTCAGCTGGGTAACAAGCTCTATCCTATATGGTTCTGCTACTTTTTTTTTTTTTTTTTGGTTTAATTGTTACTTCTTCCAGAATGTTTTATGCATTCCCAAACGTTTAAATATGTGAGGAATGCTATATCATTTATTAATTTAGGATACACAAGAAACTACACACCTTTTCTTTGAAAAGGAATTCTCTCCTAAAATTAAAATGAGGATAAATTGAAGAAAGGTGGAGATTGCTTCATGATAATGTCAAAATCATATACAAGAAAAAATGTAGAATCATTGAACTAGACTTAAGCAAACCAATAAAGTTGTAAAACTACTTAAATTCTTCTGGACTAGCAAACAAAGTTTAGAAATTGTAACAAAATGACAAAATAGTTTATTTTCATCAATCAATTGAACATAAAAAAGGCCTATACAAAAAACTAGTTGAAATCATGTCTTGGCTTGAGAGAATGCCCACTGCAACAACTTTTGTCCTCATCCCTTGTTAAAATTTGATGTCTTGGCATTGGAAGCTACTCCATAGTATTTTCCTGCAAAATTAAGCTTTTGGAATTCAGAAACTGTCACTAAGGTTTAATATTTATCTCTAAACCATAGACCTCCCTCTTTTAATATTTTCCCTAGTTGGTGGGCATGTTGCTCTTCATCATTCACCCCATCAAGCATTATGTACTCAATTAAGATTTTTTGCTGACTGTAATTACGAATTAAATATTTTAGGCCCCTGAAATGACTGAAGAAGTGAACAGCACCAAAGCATACAAGTTCAAATAATATTCCGAAGTAACATGAAAACCTATAATTCTCACCTGTTCCTTTGATATTCTTGTAGTGTATTCATAAGTTTTTCCAAAGGGAAAGCACGAGCAGAAGGCATTATTTGGCAACGGATGTCTTGGACTGGAGCATGCAATGAGACTGCCAAGTTCAAACTAGGCAGATCATTATGAAGCTTGTTGATATCATGGATGATGCCAACCTATTAACAATGCAAATATACCCTTCATAAGCCAGAAACATGCTTATCTCTTACAGAATAGGAATTGAATCACCACTTACTCTAGAAGATGGAATAATAGTGCAGGCTTGATGGATTTATATTGCTTACCTAGAGGGAAAAAACTTAAAATTAAATTTACAAATGTGATTTCTGGTTGCTCTCTTATGCATTCATGCATGTTCAAAGTATTCTGAGAGGCAATGATCAAAGTTAGCAACTACTGTTCTACCCGTTCAAATGCTTTTCATGGCATAATATTATCATGGCTTTAAGAACTCTATGCAGTGCTTTACATATTTTATAAGTACGTTGG
>QAOA01001521.1:154715-168354 GCA_003255065.1 Cercis canadensis
GCAATCAGGCAAAATATTTTTGAATTTGAATACCATGGTCAAAATAAACTAGTAAAAAAGATCCATTTTCGTTGATGAATGAATGACTAGTTCATAAGCTTTCACCAGAAAATGGATTTTTCAATCTAGCTCAAAACTTGCTATACAGCATCTACTTCATGTTGCTAATGAGGCCAAAATAAATAAAAATAAAGTACTAGGTCCTATCTTTGAAGATATTATGGGCTATCTATACAAATGTCTTACCAAACTCGTCATCACCCGAAGTTGCAACTACTTAGTCAAATGTTGAGATGTGCTTTTCAATTTATGTGAATATCATTGGGAAGAAGGCAATTTCTAGCCAACACTGAAGTAATCATTCCTCGCATTTCCTCAGCGCATGAGTCTTCTGATAAAAAATTGTTTCAATCGCACTTTTAGTAGTTATTTTTTAGTACGCAATTTATAAATACCACATACTATAAGTCTATGCTAAAGTTTATAGCATATTCTGATCTTAAAATGACGTAATCTCTTTTTATCCTAAATTTTTTGTAAAAAAAAATCAAAAAAAAGACTGCAAAACATTTTTTGACCTGTATTAGCATGACAAAGAGAGATAGTGAATGAGCCATTTATGATTTCTTCAATGACAAGATGGCGACTGTTTTGAGGAGAAAAATAAAGAAAACCGATAAACTGAGCTTACTACCTCAAAACTGCAGCAGGTTTATAAAATAAAGAAGTAGCAGACGAGGCATGTGCAAAGTGGTGCACCGGGAAGAGATCCAGTCATGTTAACTTGAGTCATGTTGCTTAAATCTAAGCCGTCTATTCTATTTAAGGTCATTTCAACCATTAAAACATATTAATATTTAATGGTTGAAATGAGCTTTAATGGAATAGACGGCTCAGATCTGAGCAACATGACTCAAGTGACATGACTGGATCCAAATCCGTGGTGCACCTGGCACCACTAACAGAAGAAAGAAGTAGATGGTTCTCAGTACTTGACAAATCCAACATTCTGAGCCTTGTCAAAGAAAAACATTGTTGACCTTTTGCTACCGGAATTTCCGCTTCAATGAACATGCATCCAACTTCCAAGAAATTTCACAGTATCACATACAATAATAAGACAATAAGAAAAGCAATTGAATTTTGGGAGCCGAATTTTATTTTATTTTATTGCCAAATTAAGGATCCGCATTAATCAACAACCTATTATTTTTTCTTAAAAAATTATTTTTTTTCCACCCATTATTACTAATATCACGTCTTATTTATTAAAAATTTATTATATAGATACAAAATTATCCCTCAATTAATAAGTCAAAATTTATATATAATAAATAATAATATCATTTATTTGTATAATAGTACTATATGAGACGGAAATTAAACGTTAAAGTATCAGTATGAATATAATATAATTTTTTTATCAAAGAAATGGTCAAACATATTGTCTATAATATTGATCTAATAAATATACATATAAAAAATTATACAAATATATTATGTTTAATAATGAAAAGTATTATAGCATATTTTATTGACTAAAATTAAAACAGTTTATTTTTAATCAAAACACTTATTATATTTTTTGATAAGACAAAATACATCATATTTAAGTTATTGTTACATATGATATGAATCATATCTCAAAATACTTAATATTCATAAAAGTTATAATTTTAATTACAAAAATTATAATAATAGTATAATAAAAATCAGAGTTAAAGTCAAAGTTATATTTGTATTAACTACAAGTGTAAAGAAGAGAAATAAAAGTCCATCTATGCTAGGTAAGAAAAAAAATATAAAGGAAAGAAGTTTGTTAAATCAATGCGGAAGAAGTTTTTTATTCTTTAAAATGGAATGTAACGTTTTATAAGTCATTTTTTATAGGAGCTTTTAATTAAATGTGTATTTTAATGATTTTTAGATATTGATACGTTAAAAATGAGAATTTTATTCAAAATTACACACGTACATGTACAATACAGGTTTTATATGCATTTTAACTAATTATATATAGTCCTATTTTATATCACATTCAATATATAAAACTTTTCATATTAAATAAGGGTAACTTAGTCAATGTCATATTTAGACATAAAAAAAGACATAATATTAACAAAATATGATGTTAAAATAGTCGATCCCCCTTTTTTCTTTTAATGTAATTCAATTTTATAATCACAAATACTCATAAGAAAAACATTGTTGACTTTTTGGTGCCTAAATTTCCACTTCAATGGACATTCATCCAACTTCCAAGAAATTTCGAAGCATCACAGACAATAATATTGGGACTATAATTAAGACAATAAGAAAAGCAATTAAATTTTGGGAGCTAACTTTTTCTTATTTTATTGACCAATTAAGGATCAGCATCAATGGACAAACTACCAAGAAATTTCGTTGCACCTTGGTGCTTGTTTCGTTTCTTTGACCTCAAAGTTTTCTATTTATGTCTAAAGCCACAGCCCTATGCTACAGTCAGTTAAACACACAAACTTCTCAAAGGTCATTACAATCATGGCTCTGTCATCTTGTCTCACCTATAAACAAAAGTACAATTATGATGTCTTTTTGAGTTTTAGAGGTGAAGATACCCGCTATACATTTAGCGGCAATCTATATTTTGCTTTGTGCCAAAAGGGAATCAACACCTTCATGGATGAAGAAGAACTTCAGAGAGGGGAACAAATTTCACCAGCTATTCTGAAGGCAATAGAAGAATCAAAAATTTCTATGATCGTGTTCTCTGAAAATTATGCATCTTCCACATGGTGCCTTGACGAACTTGTTAAGATTCTTGAATGCATGA
This sequence comes from Cercis canadensis, assembly GCA_003255065.1. NCBI lineage: Eukaryota > Viridiplantae > Streptophyta > Magnoliopsida > Fabales > Fabaceae > Cercis > Cercis canadensis. Next base: position 157,531 of record QAOA01001521.1, read on the forward strand.
AGCAACAGAACCAACTGGTTTTTCCAATTTTTTACAAAGTGAAACCGTCAACCATACGGCACCAGATAAATAGTTATGGAGAAGCATTAGCTAAGCATGAAAAGAAGTTCAAAGATGGCCTGGATAAGGTGCAAAAATGGAGATCAGCTTTGTTTGAAGTATCCAATTTATCTGGATGGGAGTTCGAATCAGGGTACATTGTATTCCCCCACTTATATATATAATTGATTTATTTTTTTCTTTTTTGTGCAATCTGGCTTTGGTTTTGCTGCATCATAGTTAGACATATTATTCCAATTTGTGAGGAAAGTAAATCAAAGGAATAGTATTAAAATATTGGATAAACGGTTTTATCTCAAAAGTCAAAACAGTATCTCAAGTTTGGAAAATTGTTTGTAGATATACTAATTTAGATGCTAAATAGAATACCTTGACTTCCAAAGGTTTGATTTTAACAAACTCCGATTCATAAACAGAAATGAAAATTAAGAATGAGTTTATATCAGTTATACAATTCAAGTGGTCCAACTCATTGCCATGTCATCTTTCCAAATCAACTGTGGTATGAGCTCTAAGTAGGGATGACAGCAGGGTAGGGAGTGCTCCTTTACTCCCTGAACCCGATAGGGATTCCCCCTGCCCCCATCCCCAATTCCTAGTGGGGAACGAGGGTTTGTGGGAATCCGCCAAAAATAAGAATTTTTTAATTTTTATTTATTTTTATTAATTACATATATAAAACTATTAACATACCACTAAATATTATACCCTATATAAGTATCATAAAAGGGTATTTTAATATTTTAACATTTTGGAGATTCCCACGGGGCAGAGACTATGATCCTTATCACTAGCATCGAAATTCAAACGGGGAGAAATCTATCTCTGACCGCATCCCCATGAGGGTAAGTTTTCTCCATCCCCAGCTAAACTTGGAGAATTCTCTGTAGATCCTTGCCCGAACTGGCCATTTTGCCATCCCTAGTTTTGAGAGCAAGTCTTGCTATTTGCAAACTTGTTCCACCACCAGATTAGGGTGCAAATCAGCTACACTTAGTCCCACGTGACTGGCCATGTTAGTCCATTTGTCAAGACAACGTAGCAGTCCATGTCATCCCACCTTAACCAGTTATAAGAACTAGTTTTACCATTTCTAACTTGTTCCTCCATATTTCCTTCGGTATACCTGTCTTACTCACACTCAAGATTCACAAAATTTGGTTTAAGCGTTGGTATAACCTAAGAAGTTAGAAATAAAAATCAATTTTTATCATCAAAATAGGTTATGGATGGAGAATACATAAGTGTATTAACAAAATATAATAATTGTACTATTACTACTAAGAGCCATTTACTATGAAATCTTAGTATAGAATCGGTGAGTTTAATGACACTTTATTTCTCTAATTTAGGAACAATAGTGTTTGATATCAAAGTTCTATTCTCACCTTGTACTATGCTTTGTTTTACTAGTTTATTATCTTCTTATGTAACCAAAACAAACTCTTAATAAATAATATTTTTACTTCAAAGGTATTTAATCTCTAATTTATTTCCATGTGTAAAAGAAGTTATTTACTAATCTTTTTCAGTTTGAAGTGTTCTACATTGTTTTTCATTTTGCTAGGTACGAGTTTCAATTTATTCAAATGATCATTAAAGAGGCCTCTGCAAAACTAAATTCCAAGCATTTATATGTGGGTGACAACTTAGTTGGGCTCAAACTTCGCATGGAAGAAGTAAACTCACTTTTAGATATTGGGTCTAACAAAGATTCCCACATGATAGGAATTTACGGGCCTGGAGGTACAGGTAAAACAACACTAGCCCGTGTTTTATATGACTTGATTGTTGATCAATTTGAATGTTCGTGTTTCCTTGTTGACGTTAGAGAAATTTCTAATAACAAAGGCCTATTAGCACTTCAAGAGACGCTTCTAGCTAAGACTCTGGGGGAGAAATATGACAAGTTGTCCAATGTTTATGAAGGAATTCCTATAATACAAAATAGGCTTCATTGTAAGAGAGTTCTTCTAGTTCTTGATGATGTTGATAAATTGGAGCAGTTACAACTCTTAGTAGGACAATGTGATTGGTTCGGTTCTGGTAGTAGGATCATTATAACAACAAGGAATAACCATTTGCTAATTGCTCATCAGGTTGAAAAGACATATCCCATGAAAGAACTAAATGATCATGAAGCTCTTGAACTCTTCAGTTGGAATGCCTTCAAAACGAGGCAACCTCCATCAAGTCATCTGAATATTTCAAAGAGTATAGTACAGTATGCTAAAGGCCTTCCATTAGCTTTGAAAGTAATAGGTTCCGATTTGTTTGGTAAAAGATTAGATGAATGGAAATGTGCATTGTATAAATATGAGAGAATTCCAAATGCAGAGATTCAAAAAGTACTCAGAATAAGCTATGATAGCTTGGAGGAGAATGAGAAAAATATTTTCCTTGACATTGCTTGTTTCTTCAGATGGGAGAAATTGGAATATGTTGAAAAGATATTAGATGCTTGTAATTTCTACCCACAATTTGGTATTGGAGTACTTGTTGATAAATCTCTCATAACTATTGAATTTGGCACATTGTTGATGCATGACCTAATAAGAGACATGGGCCGGGAAATCATTAGACAGATTTCACCCCTAGAACCTGGTAAAAGATCCAGGTTATGGTTTCATGAAGATGTTCTTGAAGTATTAACTCAAAATACGGTAAGGACCAAACTGGTATTTCTTTAATTAGGCTTGATAATGTCTTGATGTAAAATTTGATGATTAATGATACTTATTTGTGCTTATATTGAAGGGAACTGAGAACGTTGAAGGAATAATACTTCATTTGCCTAAACCAAAAGTAGTGCACTGGAGTGGTACCGCCTTCAATAAGATGAAAAATTTGAGAATTCTTGTTATTCAAAATGCAATCTTTTCAACTAGCCCTAAATATCTGCCGAACAATTTAAGGTTGCTTGAGTGGAAGAAATATCCTTCAAAAACTTTGCCACCTGGTTTTCATCCGAAGAAACTTGTTGTCTTCAACTTACCTAGCAGCTACTTCACACTAGATAAGCCATTCAAGGTACAAGTTAGTAAGTTTTTTCTTTTTCTTTTCTTTATTATTATTATTAAAACTTGCATCTAAGCTCTTAAGCTTTCTTACCTTAGTACTCATTTTAATTAAATTATGTTTTCAGGAATTTCAGTTTTTGATAAAGATGAGTTTCTTTGAGTGTCAATTCTTAACTCAAATACCTGATGTTTCTGGAGTTCCAAATTTACAGAATTTGTGTCTTGATGGTTGTGCAAATTTAGTTAAGGTTCATGATTCTGTTGGATTTCTTAGTAAGCTTGTTCATTTGGATGCTTTTAATTGTAACAAGCTCAAATGTTTTCCACGTGGCATCCGCTTGACATCTCTTGAATACCTTGACCTTAGCCATTGCAGAAGACTTAAATTCTTCCCAAATATTTTGGCAAAGATGGAAAAGTTGTTTGAGATTCGTTTGGATGGGACTGCCATTACGAAACTCCCTGATTCCTTTGGTAGTCTTACAGGGCTTGGTTGGTTACAAATGGGATTTTGCAAATATCTTAGGAATCTACCAAGTAGTTTATTCATGCTGCCACACCTTGGGGAGCTAAGTATGGAAGACTGTCCTCAACTTGTAAAATCATTAAGACAATTTGTAATCAACAGCCCAAGTTTACAAACATTGAATCTCGACAATTGTGGCCTATCTGACGAAGATCTACCCATGATTTTTAACTGCTTTCCGAACTTGGATTTCTTGAGCCTCAAAGGAAGCAATCTTGAAAGCCTCCCAACATGCATTAAAGAAGCTGTTAATTTGAGGTTTCTTTTTGTTGATGACTGCAAGAAGCTCAGAGAAATTCCAGAAATTCCATCAAATCTACGGACAATCATGGCAAGAAATTGCAGATCATTAACTTCAGAATCATCAAGCATGTTATGGAGTCAGGTTCGACTACTCTTTGCTCTTCCACATTTATACAACCAGGCTTTAACCTATGCACTTTTAGTATAAGAATTCAACAAAAATTTGAAAGTAAAATTAATATTAAAGGATTTGACGATGAATAAATATATGCAATCTTAATTTAATACTCAACTAAAAATGTTTCTCAGAATAACCATATATATAAACAAAAGCATGTATATCTCTTGTTTCTTTATAAAAGATGGATGTTTATAGCATTATTTAAGGAACTTAGATGTTTTAATCACTCCCCTTTTTTATTCTCTTCACACTAAGAAAATAATTAGTTAAGGAACTTACTTTTTAATAATAGTAAAACTCAATTATATTGCATTTCTCAATGTGTGTCTCAGGCATTCAAAGAGGTCCACAAGTTACAAGTAAGAATGCTGGCAACGGAAATTCCAGAATGGTTTGACCATCATAACAAAGGAGAAACAGTGTCCTTTTGGATTCGTCAAAAGTTCCCTGTTGTTGCTTTAGCTTTTGTCTTTAAAAAATTGAATAAATTGGAGAATGAAATACTGTCTCAAAGAGAAGGAACAGATCTTGATGTCCACATTTTCATCGACGGTATCAATGTATTGAGCAAATATTTCTCTTATCCAATTGTGGGAGGTCATGTAGGGTTGTTTGATGTACGAGATCTTTTCTACATTGAGGAGTGGATGGGCCTTGATGCATTTCTAGTACATGATTGGAACTATGTGGAGATCTATTGTAGTAATTCATATCCAGAATTTCCGAAAATGACAGTAGAATATGGTGGAGTTCATGTCTACAAGCAAGAAACAAATATGGAGGATATTCAATTCTACTGTCCAGTAAATCTATTAAAGCGAGCAGCACCATTTTCTCCTCAGCGTGGTAGGCCGAAGAAGCTCATCAAAGAATATAAGGGTGCTAAAGATAAAGGAAAAGATAAACTGATCAACAATTAACACGAAGCTGGACTGATGATGCACAATAACTATTGCCTTCTTTGCCTCCAAAGTGCACTCTACAAATGCAATAATTTTTTTTGTTGCGAATATATATGTGTATTTCTGTCAATCTAGGATTTATAGTGGAGATGCACATGCTTGTTTCTACAAACTTCTTTTTGTATCATTTATATTTTTATTAAGACTTGAGAATTTGATGAATGTAATGTATTTATGTATTTTATTTTCCTCTTTATCAAAAAAAAAAAAAAGTTGGAGATTATCATGATGTTATGGAAACAAACGAGTACAATAAGGGTGTGCTTTGGTACAAAAATTGGAAAGAGTTTTTCCTTATGGGTCCGTTTGTTTCGATGGGAAAAAAAAAAATTTCTATTCCAAATTTTTTTATTGTTTGTTTCATTAGAAATAATTTTCTAAAAAGCATTTATTGTGTTTGTTTGGATAGAAAAAAAAAATTTCCCAGAAAATGCCCTTGTAACAGCATTATGATGGACCATGAAGGACCAAGAGGACATCCAGGAAGAATCCCAAACATTATGGGAATGTTGCATGAGCCGTTGCATGCATGATTGACGTGTTCCTTTTGTTTTGCATAATCATTACGATTGTTATTTACTTGCATTGTAGCACTTAAGTTGTTATTTCCTTTCCATTAATTTCTTTCATGTTGCACTATGTACTTGGATTTCGGCAATCGGTTAAGCTTGGCTTATTTAAAGATTGACAGCATGAATAAAAGTATCAGCAAAATTATATCTAGAATTCTTGTGGTTTAAACTCTTACCCAGAACAAAGTTACATGTGAGTGAGTAAGGATTTGATTGGGACTGCATCAAGTGGTATCAGAGCCCAGTTTTATGGTGACTCACAAAGAACGCATCGAAAGTATGAAGGCTGGCCTTGGAAGCCTTCAAGATGGAATGAACAGGATAGAGCTTGGCATGGCTGAGAAGCTAAGGTAGCTCGAAGCAACACTAAATCGAGTGTTCGAAACCTTGTTTTTGAACAAGGATGCCACTAGTTGCAACAACAATGAACAACCTGAGAATTTTTGCAACTACAACAATGAAGATATGGATGGAAACCGATTAGTTTTGTCATCCAAAACAGCCAAGCTTGATTTTCCCAAATACTCAGGTAAGGACCCGACATAATGGCTCACTCAAGTGGACCTGATGAGGATCATAGAACCCAATCAAAAGACCCATTATCCTTGTTCGTGGGTCCAATCACAAGAGTAAGAGCTAAAAGGATGCAAGAAACTTTGAACGGCTTGATTGATAAGATTGAGGCTCAAGGAACAAGTTTGGATGGAAGCCAAAAGTTCGTATGCTCAATTGGGGCTAAGAATGAAGATGCTAAAGACAGGGCATAATGCTGGGCATTGTAGCACCCTAATCCAAACTCAGCATCGAGGGGAGGCAGCAAATTGGGCGCCACAGTGCCTGAGAAGCAGCGCCACAACACCCAGAGGGCAAAGGCATGAGCGGCGCAACACCCATGCATTTTTCAGCACATATGTTTTTTCTTCTTTTTACCTAATTGGGCTTTGAATTTAATTCCTTTTGGGCTCATTTTTAATGTAACTCAACTATGTTTATTTCCTTCTTAATTAGTGACTTTCCTAGGGTTTTGGGCCTTATTTATTGGGCTTAAGCCTTTATCTAATTAGAGTAATTAGGGTTATGCTGGCTTTTTTAAAGGGAGACCAATGCTCATGTCATGGTTAGAATATACGCATTTGAGTAAAAGTTAAGAGTTTTCTCCCAGTTTGGTTCTTTGAAGAACTAGCAGAACTTATCAAGAACCCTAGTTCTTGTGGCGTTCGGAACTTATCAAGAACCCTAGGTTCTAGTGGCATTTGATCTAAGACTTATCACTCACCGCCTCTCCCTTCTTGAGTGTGGCGTCTATATCCTTCATTTTCTTTATTTTTACGTGTTATGAAATCTTCGAACTTGATTGGACGATTCTTGGGCGATTGAATCTCTGCCATTCGGGGCTACCCCATAGGGATTTGCATCATCTGGTATCAGAGTTCGTGGTTCTAATTGTTGTTCGATTATCCTTGTTTTATTTCCTTGATTGCTAAAAAAAATTATGGATTGTTCTTCCACTGTTCTTGTTGTTCTTGATGATTTTCTTGTTGTTCTAGTGTTATTCCATCTCGTTCTCATCATTTTCCTTTTGATTTGCCTATGTTCTTGCTTTTTTCTTCTTGATTCCATGCAAATTCTGGTTGTGTTCATCTTGTTCCTCATTTTTAAGTTGCTGGAAAATTTTATGGGTTACTCTTTTATATTATTTCCCCTTGTATCCTTGGTAACTACCCTTAGGGTCTTGTTTGGTATATTTCCATTTCATTTCTTTTGGATTATCTTGTTGATTCCTCTTGCTTTGTGCAATTCTGAGTTGTTGTCCATCTAGCTAATGATTTGAGCTTGAATGAAGCATGATTGAATCAATAGTATAAAAAAAAGGTTTGGGCAAGATTGATGAACATTCAAAGTGTTCTTGAACAAATTTTCAGAAATTCATATAAAAAATTTGTTGGATTTGATCAAAAGAGTGAGATTAATTACTTCCTAAAGTTGTTTCTTGCTCATTGCATGGTCTTGATTGAGATTTCTTCAATGTTTGCTCAAAATTATGTTAAAAATGATTGGAATAAACTCAAAATTTGGGAACAAGGGCGCCGTAGCACCTAGGGTTGGACGCTACAGCGTCTAAGAGGTACACTACAAGAAAAAGGCTATTTTCTAACAGAAAATTCCAAAGGAACAAAATACCGTTGGATTTTTTTAAAAAATTCTAACGGAAAATCCAACGGAAGAAATTTTGTTAAAATTCCAACAGTAATGTATTCCGTTGAAATTTTCCATCAGAATTACCGTTAGAATTATTTTTCCAATTTTTTTTATTTTTTTTAAAATTTTTTCATTGATTCTCACAGAAATTCTTAGGGTAATTTCTATAATAGTACCGTTGGAATTTTTTAGGTTATTTCAGCTTTCCCCCTTTCACATTTCAGACTTCCCCCCTTTCGCAATTCAGACTTCCCCCTTTCTGCTTTCACCAAGACCTAGCTCGATCCCTTCTCCATTTGCTGGGTTCTGGGTTTGCTGGGATGAATATTTTCATAATCGTTGTCAAATAGTTTTGAGCACAAGTTCTCAAAATGGTGATATTCGGTCCTGTAACTCCTAGTCAGGTACGTGTTCGAGCTTCTTCTGCTCTTAGATCTTGCACTGGTTTATGTATTTCAGCGGTGGTTACTTAGTAGTGCTTGATTTGAAGCTTCACAGCAGTGGATTTCGATGTGTTTGTGTTTTGGTTAGTGTCATTAGCTAGTTATATGTGTCTATTGCTTGCAGGTTTCATTCTTGCTCTAAATCATTCCAGTCATTGTCATGGATTTATTCAGAGATATTGGAGTATCGGAAGAATTCAATCTCTTCGAAAGTGTGAGTTTGATTTATTACTCCTTTTCCGCATAAACTTTAGTTGCACCAGTAGGTGGAATTTTCACACTTTACGAGGAATTTAGCGTTTGCTACTACTGACTTTTCTGTTTCGTTTCTTGAGAGAGTTTCTATACTGAGTAGAATTAGAGCACTTGGCTATGACTTCAATATGGTTAAGAGCCGTATGATTTGTAATGTTTGCCATAATGCACTTGTACGTTTCGTACATCTGCAATTGATTTTTTTTAATTCCATATCTAGAGTTGAATTTTTCACATTATATAAATTTGCTAAGTTGCAGCATTACACCAAACAATCTCAAAATTTATCTGTTTTCATTATCTAGCAAGTCTTTTTGAAGAGAAAAATTTTTCTTACATGATCGGCTAGAAATGTTAGTTCAGGAAAAATCAAGAATAGTGTTCCTCATGGAAGTCATTTGATCCTACTAGTAGGCATTCAGACGTTAATTTGGTTGAAATGGGCAATGATGCTGTCAAAGAAGAAGATAGAGCAGTTTTAATAGAGGGGGAACTCTACAATCAACCTCCCCAAAAGCTCGAAGCTTAACTGGCTCATTCCCAATCATTAGGTTTGTAAACATGCTCCTCTGGTTCTTATTTTCTTAAGTTATGGGTAAGTAAGACTTATGTACTTTGGCCTTTTTATTTATTTATTCAGATTCCTTTTGATGGATGAATATTTCTTGATTGAAAACCGTTCGACACTTAGAGCAATGTAAGTGAGTTATTTGATTTAAGAAATAAATTCTGTAAGCCAATCAAAATATTGACTTCTATTTCCATAACTCTTTCTCTTGTTACAGATCCGAATTCGGAATCCTTTTAGCTTACTATTATTTGTGTGATCTCACAGATTTCTTTGGATCATCGAAAAAGGTAACCATAATTTGTTGCCTCCTTTGTATACCAGTGCTTATTGCTTTTGCTTGGTCCTCTTTGATTTTGTGATTGGAGAGGCTCTTCCGGATGCAACATATTGCAACTTGTTTGTGTTTCTCTTTAGCTTGATCCTGTTCGTTATCTTCAAATAGTGTTTCACCATAATTGTTTTCTAGAAGCTTTTATATGTTTGTCTGTCATCAGTGTACCCACTGACCCTTCCATGGTTTTCCTTTATTTAACTGAGTATGAAAAAGATGAAGCCTTTATTAGCATTTTTATGATAATGCTTCCTAAATATTCATTATGGTTGAGGAACTTTATGATCTTTTGTCATACTCCACATAGAACATTTGCAAATGGTGACCAAATATAAAATTCCATGTTTGTACTGTAAAAATTAATGGCAGATTAAGTAAAATCTCATTGGCGTTCAGTATTGTTTGTTTTGTCATTTACCTACTATCCATTACTGATATTTTTCGGTGAACATTATCTGTTTCTACAGAGTTACAATAGGTATCACTTCTTATTTCTCTATTTCCTTCTCATCATAGTTTCAGCAATGACTTCTTTTACAATACATCATGACAAGTCACCATTCTCTGGGAAATCCATACTTTTTTGAATAGGCACCAGATTGAAGAATGGAGAGGCTAGACACAGGTTGCTCTTATCTTCAAATGGTGTATATAAGTATTATCTATAATTTTACAACGGAAAACCTGTGACTTAAAACTCCTGGATCATGCAAGTTAAAATCCAGCATGAATGCATTTAATATAAACGTGATCACAATTCAAGTCTCGTTTGAACTATTTTGTCTGATGTGATTATTCAACCTCTTATGGTGCATGTTAAGATTATTAAATTATTGATGTTATTGCTTCCGCATTGCTACCATATGAAATCTGGTATTTTTCTTCTCACAATTTCTCTGTTCCAAGTTTTGTTTTTTATGAACCATTACTTTGCTGCAACTGAAATCTATAATGCTATTCGTCTGTTCTTTGCTGCATATGTCTGGATGACTGGATTTGGGAACTTCTCATATTATTATGTTCGTAAAGATTAGCCTAGCAAGGTTTGCTCAAGTATTCCATCTCCCAGAACTATAAGCATACTTTTGTATATTTGTTCTGTCTTGACTGCGATATCTTTCCCTCCTTTTCTGGTTAAACAGATGATGTGGCGGCTTAATTTCTTGGTGTTGTTCTGCTGTATTGTAACATATTCCTGTCAAATAGGTGTTGTAACATATTTTAATTGTGTAATGCTGAGAATCTTGATGGAAACTTGGTTTTTGTGAAACAAGTCTTGCAGTTTCGCTTATGTTCGCTTTCGAGGTAATCTTTTCTCTGTCCCCTACTCATTAATTCTTGGGATTCCAATTGTTTTAAAAGTATCAACTTGTTTAGAGTTCAGGTAGTTGTCCACTTCTGAAATTGAAATCTGTGTCTGCTGCTGATGTCTCAATTTCCCAATTTTCTGCTGACCAACCA
>QAOA01001524.1:0-13226 GCA_003255065.1 Cercis canadensis
CTTAAAAAAAAAAAAAAAAACTTATCTCTTCCCCATCAGCCATCGTCTCCACCAGCAACTTACCTCTGCCTCAATCACTGATTTTTCTCTCCCAGAAATGAGAAATAATTTCTCTCTCTAAACAAGCTTGGCTGTTCCTTGAGCTCTCTCCTCCAGCCTTCTGATTCTTGATGGCAGCCCACACACGTAATCCTGAGCCTTTCTTCCTTCGACTGAATGTCCAGTTAGGTTCTCCACTTCCACCTCCCCACCAGAAAAGACGGGATCTTAGCATTCCAGACCCAATCAAATACTGAATTGTCTTCTCAATTTTCTTAAAGATACTTATTAAGAAGGTCACCATGTCTATTCTCTTCGGCAATCCATGCCCAATCCTCTAAAGATTTGAAAATCTCAATCTTCTGTTGTGGCATGGAGTGGGTTACTTGGACATGCACTTCTCGGGGCGGTGCGGGGCAGGGGTGGTGTTAAGGGTTTCTTGAGATTTTCAACCTCTCTACAAATAGAAACAGAGTGAGAGCAGAGCGACGGCAGAGAGAGAAGTTTTCTTTTTTTAACCTGTCATGTCAGCCCAAAGTTTTTTTTTTTCTTTTTAAATGTGTCATATCATTATTTAATGATCACGATTAATACTTAACGTGTTACGCAAATTTTTTCATCTAACTTTAGATGTATGACTATATTGATAAATAGAAGATTAAAAAGATACTAAAAAAAATTAAGAATTAAAATGATAATTTAATTTTTTTTAAAGCAATAAAAAAGAGTTTTACTCTTTTTTTAATCGTGATGTAAGTGCCATTGGGCAATTTTTTTAATGGATATTTTTTTTCTAAAAAAAAGCAACTACAAATCTCTTACATTTTTTTTTTTATAGTTTTATGAATAAAAGTATTTTTGAGTTAATTTTCATCTACAAGACTAAGTTTTTTTTTTGGACAATTTGAATTATGCACCTCCCATATCAACTTAGTATATTTATAGAAAAAATTCTGAAAATAAAACTCATAAATCTTAAATACAAACTTAATAGCACTCTACTTACACGCCATAAAGTATCTTTTATAACCAACAAACGTGTAGATCAGCTGGTAAGGGACTATTCTAGCTTAACCAAGGGTCTCAGGTTTAGGCCCTTGGGAATGTAGCTGCGTCTGTTGGAAGAGCTTTCTCGCTTTTGTGGTCATTTCAGGCTCGAAACAAGATTAGTTGGGCGAAGTCCAGACACCTGTGAGTAACAAAAAAAATAAAGTATCTTTTACACTTTTCTAAAATCTATGAAAGATTTTTTTTTTTTTTTTCACAAAATTTGATGTAATCTATCCGGATATCCCATTAGAAAAGTATTGTGGTCTAAAAGTCACCCCACGGGGTGGCATGTCCAAATAAAATAAAGAAGCCTCTTTTTCACTAATTTAACAAATATTGGGTAGTGGCTCATTTGAGCTTTTTTTGTCAAATATTGACTGAACACTTAAACAACTGTAGAAAAGACGAAAAGATGTAAAGAGTAATGATGTGAAAGTGGCATTTTGTCGTGTTTAGCACAAACAACTTTCACATTTTCTAACCACCGAGAGACGGAAACCTCACTTCCATCCCCATCTAGAAGACTTGTCCCCATACCCCCGGCGGGGATGGGAAATAGTCTTCATCCCTTCCTTGCATAATCCCCCTAATTATCATACCAAATATTATGAAACTGAACAAGCAATTTGGTGATGCATCAATAATAATTCAAGTTAATGCATCTTAAACATTAGTTTTTTTTTTTTTTTAAAGATATTATATATGTAATATGTATACATAGGTATAGGGTGTGGGGAGTAGTATAATTTCCATACCCATTCATGTCCTCGCATAAATTCCCAATAATATCTTGACTCCATGCTTTTTCCAGAAAAGGAAGGATTTGATGTGGAGGTGAAAAGAAGAGGAAATAAGAGAAGGAAGGGGAGGTGAATCAATTGGGTGGTGATGGATGTGGACATGGAGGGAGCGGCTGAGAGCAAGGAGTTTCAGAGGCTCGAGGGAGAGGGAGGGGGAGGGGTATCAGGTACTCACGGAGAAAAAAATGAATTTGAAATACACTCTATTTTGAGTGAATTTAAAATATATCATATTAAAATTTTAAAAATCACTATAAAAATACACTGAAATTTAAAAAATACCTTAAAAAATTATACAAATAGAATAATTTAAAATTAGTATTTCAAATACACTCTACAAATACCTCATCTAAACACACTCTCTAAGTGCTTGATTGGTATATAAAATAGTGATTTCATTCCTTGATCTATTATATGGAATGAATATTTTAATATTTTATAGCAAAAAAGACATGAAATGATGATTCTATTCCATACCTGATTTTATAGAAGTAGGAATTAACATTCTCACCTTGAGATGAGAGATTGCTTATTCTATGCTTCATTCTATATAATTAATGAATTCTTTGTTCTACGTATCCTCGTTAATTTTATAAAATAAGAAATATTTATGTCATTTAAAATTATTTTAATTTCATAAAACTATCAAATTATAAAATATGAATAATCATTTCATTCACATTCTAATTATATGATTTTCATTTTATGTATCAAAGGAGGCATAAGACTATAGTGTATTGACCATATCAATATTGGTCGTGCTAGCGGGGCCTTAAGTTAATGCCACTTCTTGGGAGGGAGATCAGATAATCACGAGGCCAAGTGCCCCCATAGTCCTTCCCGCTAACATGGGACTTCCAATTTTGTTTTTCATGCCTAAAGACACTAGACTGCATCGGTTCTCTTTTCTATATGCTCACCTTTTCTTTATTGTAAGACTAGCCATATCACGAGTAAAATAATGATTTTTACCTTTTACTTTACTTAATATATATGTAGAATCTATGTGTGATTTATAAATCATTTTAGTTATGGCTTATGTAAAAAAAAAAGTTTAAATGTACTGTAAACCCCTATAATTTAGATGAATGTTAGTTTTTTTTTTTTTGGATTTTTATAGTTTAATTTTTTTTTAAATTAGGTCTTTGTCGTTAATAATTTTGTCAATTTAGTGATCACATGACAAACGTCTTGTTTATGTGACAATAAAAGAAGTTAACGTGACGCCGAAGTGACACAAAAATTACCACCTCATCATCTTTATTAACTTCAAGCTTTAAGATGAAAGATGATGAGGTGGCAATTTTTTTGCCACTTTGATGTTAGGTTAGCTTCTTTTATTACCATATATAGATAAGTCATTTGTCATGTGAGTACTAAACTGACAGAATTATAACTAGGGATGACAACAGAGATATAATTAAAAAAAATTTCAAAATATAATAATCTCAAAAGAAAATAAAAAAATTATAAATACTTGATTCAAAACTTATTCAAAGATATGCAATACATTTAAACTAAAAAAGAAGTCAATAGTAAACTTTTATAGCCCTAAATGTAGAGGTGGAGAAATGGGCCAAGCCCAATGAGCTAACCTGAAAAAAAGTAGAGTTGGGTTCCCATTTTGCTGGCTAGAATAAAAACGGGCCGATTTGGCGTGGCTCGTTTTGGCCTATGGCCCATTTGGGTTCGGGTCGGCAGGCTTGAGCCGGCTATTTTTTTTTTGAAAGACTACTAAATCATATTAGTATGTATTTTTTAACTTTAAATTTTAAAATATGTATTATTATAATTTTTTTAGTTACTTATATATCTTTATTTTAAATTTATACTTATATGCATTTTTTTTATATGTATTTGATTCTTTGTTTTAATTTTATTTATTACTTTATACATATTTTATTTTTTTTAATTAGATTCATTAATAGTTTAACTAAAATCATTTAAAAAAAAACTTAAACCTTTAAATTTTAGCGTAATTATAAATAAAAAAAATTAATTTTATTTTTTAAAAAAAGCTGACATATTTAAGCCCCTGCCCGCATAGGGCGGGACTGGGCTAACAAATTGCTTGCCGAAATAAAAAGGGCCAATTTAGCCGGGCCATTTCCCACCTATACATAAATGATCACAAATAGAAACAAAACCAAAGAATATTCAGTCTTTTATCTTCACTGACTCTGTTTTGTAGAAGCGGAGCCACAATGGCACTTGTCCTGCTCCTCCTCCTCCTCTGCTTCCTCTTGCCACCACCCACCACCTTGTCTCTGAACCAAGAAGGTCTTTACCTCTACCAATTCAAGCTCTCTGTGCACGACCCACACTCTTTCCTCTCCTCCTGGAATCCCCTCCACAACACCCCCTGCAACTGGACAGGCATCAAATGCCACCCACAAAAAATCTCTGTTCAGTCTCTTAACCTCTCCAACGCCAACATTGCTGGCCCATTCCCTGCTTCTATTCTCTGTCGCCTAACCAACCTCACCTCCATAACCCTCTCCAAAAACTCCATTAGTGGCACCCTCCCTTCTGAAATCTCCCTCTGTCACAATCTCCTTCACCTTGACCTCTCTCAGAACCTCTTCACGGGTCCTCTGCCTCTCACCTTATCTCAAATTCCCAATCTCCGATACCTGAACTTAACCGCCAACAACTTCTCCGGCCAGATACCCCCCTCCTTTGGCCACTTTAGAAAGCTTAAGAAGCTCTCTCTGAACAATAACCTTTTACGAGGAAAAATACCCGCTTTTCTGGGAAACATTACTACCCTCAATGATCTTATCCTTTCCAACAACCCGTTTTTTCCGGGTCGGATCCCGCCGGAGCTTGGGAACTTGACGAATCTTGAGGTCCTGCGTCTAACAAAGTGTAACTTAATCGGCAAGCTTCCCAACTCTCTTGGGAAACTCCAGAAGCTTGTACGTTTGAGCGTGATACATAATAATCTCCACGGTTCGGTTCCGAGTTTTGTGACAGAGTTTACCCGTTTGAGGTGGCTTTGGCTGTCTAATAATTCATTTTCTGGTGAGTTACCGCCGGGAATGTCTAACATGACTGCATTAAGGGAACTGCACGTGTCAAGAAACCATTTGAGGGGCGCGGTTCCCGATGAGTTGTGTCGGTTGCCTCTGGACAGCCTTAAACTTCCCGAGAATGATTTTGAGGGAGAGTTGCCGGAGAGCATAGCCAACTCGCCAAATCTATACGAACTCTCATTGTTCAGGAACAGATTCACGGGAAAGCTGCCTAAAAATCTCGGAAAATTTTCGCCTTTAAGAATTCTAGAAATTGGCGGGAATCAGTTCCGGGGTGAAATACCGGCGACTCTGTGTGATCATGGAAAGTTGGAGCAGCTTTCGGTTTCACGCAACTCATTTTCTGGGGAAATTCCGGCGAACCTTGGCACGTGTCAGAGTTTGAGGCGGGTTCGGCTGGGTTTTAATCGGTTCTACGGCGATGTTCCGGCCGGAATTTGGGGACTTCCATATGTCTCTCTGCTTGAGCTCCTTGAGAATTCTTTTTCTGGTTCGGTCTCGAGAACGATCACCGGTGCCGGAAACCTATCGGAGTTGATTTTATCAAACAACAAGTTCACCGGAACGATTCCAGAGGAGATTGGAAGGTTGAGAAATCTTGTGGAATTTAATGGTAGCAATAACAAGTTTAGTGGATCACTCCCTAATAGTATTTTGAATCTTGGACAACTGGGATGTCTTGATCTTCACAGCAATAATCTGTCTGGTGAGCTTCCAAAGGGAATTCAGTCATGGGAGAAGCTCAGCTTGCTAAATTTAGCTCACAATGAGCTTAGTGGACAAATCCCCGATGAAATTGAGAGCTTGTCCGTCCTCAATTTTCTTGACCTTTCTTATAATCAATTTTCAGGGAAAATTCCTATGGGGTTACAGAATCTGAAGTTCTGTGAGCTCAATTTGTCGTATAATCATCTTTCTGGACAACTTCCCCCTCTGTTGGCTAAGGATATGTACAGCACTAGCTTTCTGGGTAATCCGGGATTATGTGGGGATTTAAAAAATTTGTGTGATGGCAGAGACAAAACTAGTTCTAAACATGTTTGGTTGATTGGAGCTATTTCTGTTTTTGCAATTTTGATTGTTCTCGTTGCGGTCATGTTCTTTTTGAAGTATAGGAAGAAAAATGAAACAAAATGGACAGTGACACCATTTCATAAACTGGGTTTTAATGCATATGAGATTTTGGAGGGCCTTATTGAAGATAATGTGATAGGAAGTGGATCATCAGGGAAGGTTTACAAGGTTGAGCTTAGCAATGGGGAGGCTGTTGCTGTGAAGAAGCTAAGGAGTGAGGTCAAGAAGGAAACAGAGAGTGGGGAGGTTGAAAATTGTGAGGTTCTTCAAGATAGTGCTTTTGATGCAGAGGTTGAAACTTTGAGCAAAATTAGGCACAAGAACATTGTCAGGCTGTGGTGTTGCTGCACCAGCAAAGATTGCAAGCTCTTAGTTTATGAGTACATGCCAAATGGTAGTCTTGGTGACTTGCTGCATAGCAGAAGTAGTAGAGCAGAATTGTTGGATTGGCCAACGAGGTATAAGATAGCTGTTGGTGCAGCCGAAGCACTAGCTTATCTGCATCATGACTGTGCCCCACCATTTGTTCATAGAGATGTGAAATCCAACAATATTTTGTTGGATGGGGACTTTGTTGCTAGGTTGGCTGATTTTGGAGTAGCTAAGATATTTGAAGGAACTAAATCTATGTCCGTCATAGCTGGATCTTTAGGGTACATTGCTCCAGGTTAGTTGAGAGACAATTCATCTTACTTAGCTTTTCTTTTTGCTTATTTTCTATCTCTCTTTTCTTTTGATGAAATGGATACACATTAGAACAAGTAATATTAGTTACACCCCAGTTTTTTCTATACATTTGTACTTATACATGGCTCTATCTATGTTTAGCTGCTTTCAGTTCAAACTTGTGAAATTTAGATGATGACAATTATGCTATACTAGTGTGAGCAAGTGTGAAGTGAATTAGTGTTCAATTATCATGATTTTTTAGATTAAAACGTTTGCTTAGCTCAAGATTTTGGGAGTTTGTTAATTATTATTTATAATTTGGAAATAGTTTGGAAATATTTACTTAGAATCTGGGTTGCATTTGTCGTCTTTAGTACTGGATATAGGGTAGACTATCTGTTTGGAATAAATGAAAATGGAGAGAATGATATTGAGAGGAATGAGTATTAGGGGTGAAACTTGAAAGTTATATTAACTAGTTTAGAAAGGAGTAATTCTATTTAATTAGAGAAAACTTTGTCAGAATCTTACTAGAATAGTTGTTAGATAAAATAAAGTGTTAATTTAGGGGTATAAATCTATCTCATTCTAAACACAAAATTATGAATACTAAGCAGTTTCCATTTAAAAAGTAAGGGGAATACGAGAAACATGAAAATGAGGAGAATGGTTGATCTTAATTCTATCAAAATCAATCACTCCAAAAAATAGGTGAACATGAAAAGAAAATTATAATATAAGTATAAATAATTTTCACATTAGTATCTTTCTAAAATATCATCTCATAAAAGTTCAAGTTAGTTGGGTGAAGTGGTGAAACATAATTTTAAAATTCTCTTTATTTTTATACCTCATTTATTTGATACCCAAATAAGAGAGAAAAAAAATTATTTTCTATTTTCTCATTTTCATTCCTTATATATATTTTTTTCCCTCCTCACAATCTTTCCATTATAGAGATGTTCTGCAAGAAAAAAAAAATTTAACATTGAAAAATAAAATTATGGGGTGATTAAGGATTGGAGTAGAAAATGAGAAATAAAAAAGAAACTTAAAATAATTATTATAAATATTTAAACATGTTTGTAATTCCATATGTTTTATCTATTTATTTACCAACATTCAAATAATTAAAATCATAACACTTTTGGAACTTTAAGGGGGAAAAGAGCAGACAAAAACTTGCTCGATCGGAGACTTGAAGTTCTTTTATTTATTTTAGTATAGATGTGTAGAATATCCATGCAAGAGAGTTACAGCTTAACTAGCGTAATACCTTTTGATTATCTTTTGCAAGAACTATCGCTTTCATGTTCAGTTACGAACGTATTCAATTCTATCTCTTTGGAGTCAAATTGACTTGGTCCTTTTCTTTGTGGCAGAATATGCTTACACGCTTAGAGTGAATGAGAAGAGTGATATATACAGTTTTGGCGTTGTCGTTCTTGAGTTGCTTACTGGTAAGCGCCCAGTAGACCACGAAACTGGGGGAGAAGACTTGGTTAAATGGGTCAAGAAGACCTTGGATCAGAAAGGTGTGGACCATGTGCTTGACCCCAACCTTGATTATTCATGTTTCAAAGAAGAAATCTGCACGGTCCTCAACATTGGCCTCAATTGCACTGATTCTCTACCAATCAATCGCCCCTCAATGGCAAGAGTGGTGAAGATGCTTCGAAATTTAAATATGAACCCATAAGTCTTAAAAGCAACTTCAATACTATTCGGTCACACAATGCTTAGTAGAAAGACTAGAATTTGTCAGCTTAATACTATGATGGATGATAAAATAAGTGTAGCTTAATTCATGATCTTGTAACAATTGGATAATTTATTGGGGTGGACGGATTATAAGCTTCTACCAGTAAACCCTAACCTACTTCCCACCATTTTTTCTACTCATTGTTTGCTCTACAAAAGTTGGTAAATACAAAATGGTGTAAAGTAAGTCGAGAATATCAAAATTGAAATGGTATTGGCATTACTACCTCCTATCCAAAATGGTGTGCCCACGAATAATGATATATATGTACACATAAAACTAGACTAAAATATTGTTTTAGTCCTTGATTTTTCCGTGCGTTATCAGTTTAGTCTTTATGTGTTGTTTAGCACACCAACAGAAATGCTGATGTGTACCGTTAAAAGCTGACATGGAACTCTTTTCTGCCAACTTATTAACATTAGAAGATGGGAAAACTTTGCTTAGAGCCCTCTTCAAAGTGTATACCATTCCCAGCAAAGAGGATGAAGTTTCTGATATAGAAATAGAAGCACTCACGTTAACACTCCCATTCCAATTCGTGCTCGTAGCTCATCCTTGCTCTGTTTCTTCGTATATGAAAAGGGGAATTGCAGCAATGATCGCAGAATAAAGCCCTTTGGTTGGGCAATTCGAAATGGATGAGTCTTCAATGGTGAAGTTGTGGAAGTGGTCGAATCGGGCAGATCCAGAACGTCGGAGACGGTCACAGTTCTCCGGCGACGGCGGCGCCGAGCTTGTGCTTGTGCCTGAGCCAAGAACCATTTGGCATAGACGTGGAGTAGAAGCACAAAGAGGATGACCAGAAGTAGAGAAATAATAGCTGGAAAGCAGTGAACCAAAACAGAGCCTTCTTTTCTACTATGATCAATGAAATCGAGGCAAACCTCCAAGTAATCCAACAAATCTTCATTTTCTGTATCCCTCAAAAGACACAGCCATCCTCACCAATTTCAAATATTTTCCTGCATATTCCAATGAGTACAGAAGCTTTTCCGGTGACAAGAGACTCCTTGACCTATCACTCAAATTATTATCATGAGCAGTACCATGAGTACTACCAACATAAACCTTCTCCATAGCAGACCAGCATCAGTATTCGGCGCTTGTCTTCCTCAAATCGGTGGTGGTGGAGGTGAAGAAGGGCAACTGTGGCGGTGGAGGTGAGGATGGGGTTGCTCGGCATCGTGAGGAAGAGGATCTGAGATAAAAAGAAACGCCATCTTTTTATGCTCCAATCAACATCTTTGGGTTATTTGAGGTCGAGTTAGCAGAAAATGGTGCCATGTCATCTTTTAGCAATACACATAATCATTTTTGTTAGTGTGCTAACTGGCACATTGAAGGATTTAATTGAAGCAAAAATAAAATGTGAAAGACTTTTATGAAAAAGACTTATACTCAAGTACTAAATTGATAATGCATAGAAAAGTTAGAGACTAATTAAATTGATAATGCACAGAAAAATCAAGGACTAAAACAATATTTTAGTCCACAAAACTAAACTGGTTATACTTGAATTTTTTTTTTATTCATACTGCTCAAATTTTTTTTGTGATTTTGAAATTATTATAAAACGTGTGGTTTCTCAGTAGCTTACTTATGCCTAAGGAGGAAAAAATAATTTAACTGAAAATTTTGGAAAGAATATTTATCAAGAATGTATTATTAATTATTTATTTCACTTTATTAATCATGATTAATCCAATAAATAAATAATTAATAATTTACTTCTGATAAATATTTATCTTAAGTTATCTAGCTAAGTAATATCTAAAAAACACAGCTTACTTTAGTAACCATGATTGTGAATTTCGTGTCCAATCATGCTTACATTTTTGTCCTAGGTTCTATCTTGGCATCCCCATCCCCCGTAGCAAGAAAAAAAAATGCTTACATAATGCCTTGACTGTACTATTATCTATCGGATAAGAATTTACATTTATACAGTTATTTGCTGGGAGCAGCTATAATAGCTCAGTTAAGAAGGTAGTTGAGTAGGTATTGTCATTTATGTCGCCTTATTAAGTTTTAATGCTATTTGGACTTGTATATATCCTGCAGTTTTTACTTTTCTTGAGTCTAGTAGTAGAATTTTGCAGGTTTTTATCCTGTTTTAGGGTTACTTTTATGAAACCAACTTTTTTATGTGATGAATGGTAAATAGGATCTATTGTATATACCAACAGCATCTTCAATTACATTAACAAATCATCTTACCAATATCATTCATTAGAGAGATACTAGTGTTGAATCTGCCTCGTTGGCACATTCTAGAAGTTATCCAATCGAACTTTGAATCATTTACATAAAGAGGATCTATTGTATATACCAACAGCATCTTCAAGTACATTAACAAATCATCTTACCAATATCATTCATTAGAGAGATACTAGTGTTGAATCTGCCTCGTTGGTTCATTCTAGAAGTTATCCAATCGAACTTTGAATCATTTACATTGCTGCCTAAATTAGAAATATAATATTATTTACAAAGGGAGGAGTAGATTAACATGCTTTTCGTTTTCATTTTTGGAATATCAGCACTTGATCTACCAGCTGGAGGCTTTGGTGACGCAGAACTCCAATCAGATTTTGGCTGAGTATAGCGTTGACGCCTCATATACGTTGCACCATTCATCTAATCAAACTCTGAATTCTCCACTGGCATGGTTTCCACAATTAACGTCAATGCAAAAAAAATGAAACCATTTTACAGTGAAAATTAAAAGAGAGAAAGAGAGCTAATATTGAGCTACTCACTGGGTTCAGTAGCCTCGACTATTTCTGAGCAAACACTTGAGAAGAGAAGAGAAAAGCAAGTGCAAGACCAAGGAAAAGAAAACCCTTTGAGTAATTAAGCCATATCTCTTGTTAAAGAAGTTGTTGTAAAAACAATGGCTGAGACACCCAAATGCATTTCTATCCACACATACATATAGTGGACTCTAGCTCAGCCTACGCAACAAACAGAGAGAGCAAGGGTGAAATTTGGAAGATGACCAGTGTTGATGTTCAAGAGTCCATTTTTGTTAAGAATAGATAGATAAAAGCTCAAAAATAATTTTATATATAACAATCTTAACCTTAAGAGAGTAGCAGAAGTAACGTAAATAACCTCAATTTTATTATTTTTTATTTTCTTATCGTGGAGTGTGCATATTGAACGGTTAATTTACATTCGTATTTTATTAATGCTTTTCATTAAAGCTATACCATACTTGCACTCTTTTTTTTTTTGAAAAAAAAAAGAAACTGTACTTGAACCATCCATTTGCTCTAACTATTGCAATAAAAAGATTACAAATTCTATAAATGTCATTTGATTAATAGCATGCTCTACGATTATGATGTTGTAGAGACCGATATGGCTCAGCTTTTATAGCATATGTTTTGGCTAGGTTTCCTTATTTTATATAGTTATTTTAATGATTTGTTATTATATCAGTTCTATAGTTGGTTGCTTACTTGCTTTCATTTTTTTCCCATTGACGATTTCACCCAAAACCATATTTGAAAAGCCAATCTATTTTTTTGTTACAAAAATGGGTAAGGAGGAGTACTGGTACCCTAATATAAATATGTTAAGGAGCATTACCTAGCAAAAGGAAATCATTTTTTTTAATATTATCTAATTCCATTTCGCTAATTAAATCTTCTTNTTTAATATTATCTAATTCCATTTTGCTAATTAAATCTTCTTTACCCTTTGGTAACCCCATAATCTTATACTTTTTTTAAACTTTTGCAAATTTCAAAAGTCCATTGTAAGCACCAATATTTTCCTTTTAGGTTTAAATATATTATAAGTCCTTATAGTTTGGATGAATTTTGAATCAAGTTCCCATAGTTTTTTTTTTTTTTTTTTTTTTTTTTTTTTTTTTTTTTTNTTTTTTTAATTGGGTCTCTGCTATTACCTCCAGTTATAACTCTGTCAGTTTAGTACTCATATGACAAATAACTTGTCTATGTAACTATAAAAAAGCTGATGTGACGCCAAAGTGAGATAAATATTAGATTCTATTTGTCGTTCCTCACCCTAATTTTCATAAATTTGGAAAAATTTGAGCCACATGTCTTGCAGGTGCGTTTGATGGATGTCAATTTGTGTGTCACTTTAGCGCCACGTAAGCTTCATCTATTGTGACATGGAGAAGTTGTTTGTCATGTCAACACTAAACTAACAGAGTTATAACTCGAAGTGATTTCAATGACCAAATTTAAAAAATTTCAAACTATATAGCCCCCAAAAAAGGAAAAAAAATTATAGGAATGTGATTAAAAATTCGTTCAAACTATAAGAATATATAGTACCTTCATAAATTCATCTTTTTATTATATATATGTTTTTTGAGGCTAGTAAGCAAGCACCAATGTTTCTGTACAAGCTGAAAGGGATCTTCAATAAAGCCCAGACAAGGTCTGGGCTTATAAATTGATATAGCCCAAAGGCAAAAAGCCCACATATTATAGTGAAACATTTTGGCCCTTGACTTGCATTCATTTCGTTTTTGTTTTTTTAGTATAAAAAAGTTTAAAATTAGAGGAGGCTAATTAATTCTAAGGTTAATGCATGTCAGAGGTCTTAACAAAAACTTATAATGATACTTATAGATTGCTTACTAAAAGGAATTGTTTGTAGTAAAATTCAAATTTAGACTTTACAAATAAAGTAATTCAATCCTTATTAGCTAAACGAACTCCTATTGGCTCAAATTATGTATTTAAGCAAACTTCTCATATACGGGAAATTGAAGTATCTAACTATTAGTATCATATTCATATTATTCAGAGAGTA